>VMDO01010299.1:0-72375 GCA_007922755.1 Pedetes capensis | reverse complement strand
AAAAAAAAAAAAAAAAAAAAAAAAAAAAAAAAAAGGTCTGGGGGTGGAGCTCAGTGGTCCAGCACTTGCACAGCATGCAAACGAGAGGCCCTGGGTTCAACTCCCAGCACTGAAAAACAAAAACACACATTAAAAAAAAAAAAAAACTCTACTGAGCTGGCTGCCTGGGAGACATTCATTCATTCATTCATTTGCTGTGGGAGGCCTGCTCATCTGCCACTGGTTTCTGCCCTCTGTGGGTCGTCTTCCGGGGAGTGTGTTGCTCTCAAGACCAATTCCTCATACGTGGAGGAAGAAGGGGGACAGGGAAAGGTGGGAAGGGGGAAACAGATAAAGAGCGAATAAATAAAAGAAAATGAGCTAAGGCAGAGCCAATCCAAAGAAGGTCAAGGAGAACCCATCCCAATGCTCATAAAACCCCTCATGCCCCACCCAGGGTGCAAGTATCTGAAAGGGAGCCAGACTTGGGGGATCTGTTTGAGAAGGAAAGATACCACTCAGGGCCGGTGCTGATCCTTCTCTGTTCCAGGTTCCTGGAGTGCCCTACTGGCCTGTTACACCAAGGGCAACCGCATCCGCCTGGGAATGTCCACTTTGTTTGTGGTGCTCCTGGGGGTCTTCCTGGCTGAAGCCTGGTATAGCCAGAGAGAATCACGAAGTAGACCCAGGTAAAACCACCGAGCACGTCCCTCTTACGTGGGCAGCTCTGGGGTTCCGCCCCGTCCCCAGGTTGGTAGAGGTATAACTGAAAGATAAAAATCTAACATGTTTGTGAGGTTTCGATACATTCCACCTTTATGTGTCGGTGACACCACAGTCCCCTCAAAGAAAAAGAAGGAAGTAATTGTAAGTGAAGTTTTCCACGAATTGTGGCATGATTACCACAAAGTAGCTAATGAACTTGCTCATTCAAGACCCACTTCCGTGGCAAATTTCAATGATTCAATGCGTCTTCACTATCTACACGGTCCGTGCTGTCATGTCAGACCAATATGGGGTTCTCTAAACCCCATTATCTACCCAGGGGACTTTTTGGGTTTCTCCACATAAGCATAAGAGGCATTTTAGGTTGGATATTTTCTTCCCCATGTGATGGTATTCCTGTTCATTTTAGGAACATTTAACAACTGCAAATTGGCAAAATGTCTTTTCCCAATAAACATCAGCTGAAGTCCCAGTCACTTTGTAAGAAAAAACAAAAAACAAAAAACAAAGAGCAGCTACGGCTTCCATGCCTGCAGCCATAGCCTCGTGGCATCAGATCTCGGAAGCTTAGCAGGGTCGGGCCTGGTTAGTCCTTGGATGGGAGACCACCTGGAACACCAGGTGCTGCAGGCTTGGGAGAAAGACCCAGAAACCCACTCCCAAAAATCAATCTGTCATTAAAAACCCTATGAACAGCAGAGAAGCACTGACAATAGTGTTTTGCCTATTGTATGTAGAGTTGAGTTGCCATGAATTGAATACTGACTCGACGGCACCTAAAAACAACAAAAACATCGCCTACATACCTTTCACACAATCTGAGATGGGAGGATGGGAGGTGCCGTAGGATCCCCAGTACAGAAGCTGTGTTTGAAGGCCACGATAAGGCATCCTCCTCCTCTAAATCAGGTGCATCCTTCTCTATCTGCAGGACCCAGAGGACCACACTGTGAATTTTTGGCCATGTTGGACCAGCTGATCACCAAGAGTTTTCTGAGAAGCTTGTCCTTTCCGACCTTTGAAAATCAACCAAGGACAAGATGGTAGCTTTTTGCTGCTGGACTCCTCACTGGGGACAGAGAACAAACTGGGCATAGACACTTATTCAAGAAATTGTTATTTTTATAGTTATTGTAATAGAAAGTACAATCTTTCCTTTTGTTAGTCCTGTGGCATGCCACCTGGACCATAAACCAAAGTCCGTGGACCTGTTTCTATGTTCATAATTCTGTTAATTTATCCATGTGGATTTATTTTGTATTTTTTAAAGAATGTATCTTGTTTGAGCCACTTTTCAGGTATTATGGGTTCTATATAATATCCAAGTTATATATAAAATATGTATTTATATGTAACATATATGATGTGTATCTCTTATACAATATACATTTATATTCCTGATAAGTTACTGATGGAATACATTATCTTTTTAACTTTGAGTTGTAAGAATATGTAGTCTTTAGCTGAGTGCTGTGGCACACACCTGCAATCCCAGTGACTAAGGGGCTGAGGCAGGAGGACTGCAAGTTCAAGACCAGAGGCAGCCTGTGCCACTTAGTGGGACCCTGACCCAAAATTAAAAAATGAATAAATAAAAAAGGAGTTTAGGTGTGGCTCAGGAGTAGAGCACTTGCCTAGCTTGTGAGAGACCCTGGGTTCAATCCCCAGTACTGAAAATGTCATGACAAAACCCATTTTTGTGTACAAATAATATAAACAAATAATAAAAATAAATAGCAAAATTGAGTAACATTTTAAAAAAGAAAATAAGAAAAAGCAAAGAAAAGAAAGTGAGGAAGAGGAAGGGAAAATAGCAAAAGATAAAACAATTCAGTTTACAAAACAATAAAAAGTACATATATCAGATAAAGGTAAGAAGACTAATAAAAATAAAAATGAGATTTGTAAAATAAATGTAAAAACTAAGATATAGCAAAAGAAAAATGTAGGTGAAGGAGGAGGAAGAGTAATAATAATAATTTAGAGAAGCTTCTCTCCAAGTCCTACAGTATTGTAACCTGCCGGGTCTGTGGGGTGATGGGTCAGTGCTGGGGTCTTTGGTTCTTCCTCCCTGGCCCTACGGTACCCGTGGGTGCTGTGTGTGTCCTCAGGGCCATCAGGGGTCTGCCGTTAGCCTGTAGGCTGCATTCACTTTTAAGGCTTCCCTTCTTTCCCCACACGCAGTGACTTCTGGGCCCAAGATGTGTTGGGGCCTGTGGGCCGGTCACGTTCCTGCCACAGACCAGCTGCAGCCTAAAATCCAGGGGTTCCTGATGGCAGATGAGGAGTTGGCGATTGGTAACAGACACAGCAACTCGGAGGCAGTGTGATTCTGTTCCGTTTGTTGCTCAGATAGCTCAGGCTTTTATACAGTTTTTTAAACTTAGGTTATGCAGCAGTAAGAACAGTATGCATGGTATTCCATAGAAACAGGCTTCACAAACATATATTGATCATAATAGCCCACAGCCCAGAGCATAAACTTTACTTTCTTTAGACAACAAACATCAGGGAGGTCTGTTTTTTCCTTAGGTGTTTTATCAATGACAAATTATAATGGGGTAGTTGAACTCTATCCTCATTTATCATTCTAACCACAAGCACATTGTATGTTTCTATGTAAAACTGTGGAGAGTCAAGCTAACAAGAACAATAACCCCCATTCCTTCCACTGGCTGGGAATCAAGGTTTGCCTTAACAACCAGATAAGCACCTCCTTATGCTGTGTATACTGTGGGCAGTGGAGCATTACTTTTCTCTTTCCATCCTCATAACAATTATTCTGCTTGCGGAGGTCTACTGGTATAGGAACTTAAGTCCATGTTGGCTCAAGGAGTTTACGCTGTTGGAAGTCATTCAAGAATTTTCCCATTGTAAGCCTACTATGGAGGTTTTTTTTTAAAACTCCTGCTCTGAATTAGCACTGCTCACAGAATCAGAAGATTATATATTTACATTCATTACTTGTGTTTATTAGGCTTCCCAGAAATCCAAATTTAAAATTAAATGCAAAGGAAAGATGAGACCCCAAGTCCCTTTCCATGAAGAGACCTTCTTTTGGAAGTACTCTTCCCCTTTCGGTAGACTTTCCCTCCGAGGCTAGAGGTACTCTTCCCCTTTCGGTAGACTTTCCCTCCGATGCCTTTTTAGAGGTACCCTTCCTCATGTGGGGACTTCATCTACCCATCATGAGTGGATCTAGACGTGGCACGTTCCCACTCAGTGCAGAGCCTCCCCCAGTCTGTGTGGCCAGTGGTAGAGGGTACTAGGCAAGGAGAAAGGGAAGAAATATGCCTCTGCAGCCATCTGCTTCCCAGCCACCCGAAACATGAACACCCACGTGAACTTCCTCTGGGACAAGACCTTGATCAGCCGTCAGAGCGTCCCTGACAGGTAATATCCTTGCAAATATTATGGTGGCTAGGAGGAAGGAGAGGATTAAAAGTAATTTCTATATTCAGCCAGGAAAGGTGACAGAGACTGTGTGAGGTGTAACCTCCCCTAGCAGTTGCAGAGACCTGGTTTGGGGGTTTCCTCTCCCTTACTGAGACCAATAGCTGCCTGGATTCTTAACCTTTTGAAATGGGTGCCCCTGAGCCAGTTCCTCTGAAGGCACCGGAAACCCATTAACCCATTGTGGGCACAGACCCCAGGTGTGAAGGGTTTCTTTCCTTCCCCCAAGCCCCAAGCATCACTGTTAAAATTGCACTTTCCCTTAGCTCCAGGCAGTATAGCGAATCAGTCAATCAGTCACTCTTCTCCATTGCCCGCCTTCACTTCTCAAAGACACACTAGCTTTTAACAACTGTCACATTCTCTACTATAACTTCTGGGGTGACTGTAAAATCTTTCACAGGCAGACACCGACGAGCCAAGGTCTTGGTGCTGCTGATCTCCCAGACCCATGCGCCCTGGTGCCTCCCAGGAGAGGCAGGCTGTGGGGTGTCCCCTACGTGTGGCAGAGCATGGAGGGAGCCAACAAAGGACTGGGCTCTGCAGTGGAAAGGGAGCAGAGGGACCCAGGCCATCTACCTGCTCCTCCCAGCACTAGATCCCCCTGTAGGAGGGAGGAAGCTGTGGAGATAATGTGATCTGCTGGACCAGGGCTGGGAGATCTCAGGCCCAACAGAGAACGAACTGTGAGGCAGCTCTGGAGGTCCAGCCATCACCCAGGCACAGGTTCAAAGCTCAGTCTCAGTGATTCACAGTATCAGCAGGACTCGCTCCTCACCACAGCAGCCAGGGCCACTCACAATGGGGCCACTGGCCACCAGCCACCCTTCCTTCCACAGCCCGAGCTCCCTGCCACCTAACTTCTCAGCAGTCCACGGGCAACCCCCACGTGCTCCACACTTCCTCTTCTATCTGTCTCCTGTGCAGACACTCTGGCGGGCTGTCCCCAGGCTCCTGACTTCATTTTCAAATTCCCGGAGCAGCTCAGTCTCAAACAACAGGGACCTTTTCAAGATGGCGCCTGGTTGTGGCATTGTGGGACACGGGGGCAATGTACTGGACCCCTTCACCTGGGAGAAGGCACTGTCAGCCAAAATCCCTGCCCCAGGTTTCAGGCTTGTGAAAGCTGTGGGTTTCTCCTGCAGCTAGGAGTCCAGGCTCTTGTCACCAGGGCTGCGTGGCTTGCCTTGGCATTGTGACTTTGGTCCTCAGCCCCTGGCTGGTGTTGGAGCTGTGGGCTGTTTCCTGCTTTTGTCTACATAGCCTTTCTGAGCCTCTGTGATTTTTAGCTGCCCTGTCTGCCCCCTTCTTGGTCCCCGATGTCCCTCCTCTCTCTCCTTGGAATGCAAGTCCTAGAAGTCTCTCCTTTGTTACCCTAATGCTTCCCACTCATGCCTCCCAATCTGTCATTGGACTCAGGAAATGCCCATCTTAATATTTTTTTTGCAGGGCCTTTTTTCTGGCATTTATTTTGACAGTCTCACTACGTAGCCCATGCTGCCCTCAAATTTGTGATCCTCCTGTCCCAGCCTCCAGAAGGCAGAGATCATAGACCACCACCACCACTCCTGGCTCTGTCATAGCAACTTCATTCATACCATTACACATCATTAAGTACATTCACCTTGTCCAACCACTGCTGCCATCCATCCCCAGAAAATTTCTATCATCCCAAACCAAAGCTCTGTACCGACTAAAGGGCAATCTCCCATTCTTCACTCTCCTCTGGCCCTTGGCAAACACCACTGCTACTTTTCTGTCCGAATGAATGGCAGTCCTCTAGGTACTTCATGTAAGTACAATCATGGAGCATTTGCCTTTTTGTGCCTGGTTTATTTCACTCACATGGGTTACCAGCACTGTTCCAGAATGACCCGGAAGTTTCATATGATACTTCTGCTCAGGTCTTGTTGACCAGAACAGGTAGCTGCAAGGAAGGGGTATATGGTTGTTATTATGATTGCCATGGGCTCAGCTCTTCTGTCACCACACAGAGGGGACAATCTTGTTTTGTTTTTTTGCGGTACTGGGGGTTGAACCCAGGGCCTCAGCCTTGCATGCTTTGCAAGTGCTTGATCACTGAGCTGCACCCCAGCCCATTTTTTTACTTTTTTGAGACAGGGTCTTGCTAAATTATGCAGACTGCCTCTGGTCTTGAACTTGCGATCCTCCTGCCTCCGCCCCCCAAGCTGCTGGGATGACAGGTGTGCATCACAAAACCCTGGTTTCAGAGGGGACAATCGTTACTGGCAAGAACATTCTTATGACCTCTGTCGAGATTCACAAGTATGCCTTAGATGTGGGCGGTCTGGGTTCTTTCTATGCGATAGAAGGGCTCTGAGAGAAGCCCACAGGAAGCGGCCTGACCAAGTGGAAATAGATAGATGCTAGTTCCTGATTGTCACTAGGAAGCAGAAGCTATGGAGAAGGTCAGCAGGTTAAAAAAGCCGGAAGCAAAGCTGTAAATGCCAGTCCTGGAGTTTAGGAACATCCACCTAACACTGAGTGGACTTTGGAAAGAATATTCCCAGGAAAGGCATAGCGGGGCCACCATGAGCCTCCAATTCCTGTTCTTGCTCTACTTGGGTAAGTCCTAGGGGAGACCAGGGCCATTCTGGGAGGGTGGGTGGGCTGTGGAGGCAGCAGGAGTTGGGATAGCCTGTGTGGAGGGGTAGCTCATGAGACCAAAGACTAAGTGCATCATTTCTATTTCATGAACACATACTATGTGTGAGGAATGTGTGGGGTGTCTTACACACAGTTTCCCACATGTCCCCAAAGCAGTCATTTCCAAACTTCCCAGAGCCTTTCTGCCCTAAGTATGTGACACCTCTCTTCCCTACCATCAATTGACAAGAGTTTTCTTTTCTTTTTCTTTTTCTTTTTTTTTTTTGGCGGTACTAGGGGTTGAACCCAGGGCCTCACGCCTGCATGCTTTGCAAGTGCTGGACCACTGAGCTGCACCCCCACCCCTTTTTTTTACTTTTTCAGACAGGGTCTCACTAAATTATGCAGACTGCCTCTAGTCTTGAACTTGCGGTCTTCCTGCCTCCGCCTCCCGAGTTATTGGGATTACAGGTGTGTGCCACTGTGCCTGCCAAGAAAAGAGGCTTAATGTGCCTATAGGTTGGGAGGTTGAAAGCCCAAGACTGGTGGCCCCATTATTTTTGGTCCTGGTGAGGGCCTCCATGGTGGGTGGGAGCATGTGCGAGAGGGAATGGTTTCATCATAACTCAGAAAGCTGGGGTCCCACAATCCTTTCTGAGGACATGCCCTCAATTGACTTAAGGACTTCCACTAGGTTTCAGTTTTTTGAGACAGGGTCTCACTAAGTTATGCAGACTGCCTCTGGTCTTGAACTTCCAACCCTCCTGCCTCTGCCTCCCGAGCTGCTGGGATTATAGGCATGTGCCTCTGTGGTATCCTGTGAATAGCAGAGAAGCACTGTCAGATACAGTGCTGGGAAATGAACCCCCCGGGCTGGAAGGCTTTCAAGAGACAAGTGGGGAAGAGTTACCGCCTCAAAGTAGAGTCACTATGAGACAGACCTGATTCAATGGCACCTACCAACAACAACAACATTTCTCAGAGGTGCTATAGGGGATTGTGAGGCATGACAGAGACAGGTGCTCCCCAAGAACAGCCCCACCATTAAAACCACCGGCTACAAAGACAAGGCAGCTGAGGTAACACTCCTCAATGGCTAATGGTTTCGGGAGTGGGATACCTGGTCCTCCTCCCTAGTCTGCCTTAGTCTGGAAGCTCAGCTGAAACCCGTCCACCATGGGTGGCCCTGCTGGCATCTGAGATACCAGTGGCATAGCTTTCAGCATCACAGCAACACACAAGGCCTCACAACATGACCAGGTGACAGACACGTGGGGGAACCAGCAGTCGTAGGTATATCTTTTTATAGCCGTACACACCCATAATCCTGTCTCTTGAGTTTCTCAGCGTGGAATGCTGGAGTCAAAGAACAGGTGGAAACTTAATTTCATTCATCATGTTCAAAAAGTTCTCCACAGGGATGGCACCGCCTCTTGTCCAGTGCCTTCTCTGACGACCGACCTTGTGGTTCTAGCTCCCTTCTTGCTCTGACTCCCCATAAACTATACAAGCTTACGGGCTGGAGCGATGGGCTTGAGTGAGCAGATTCTGGGCAAATAACTCTGAGATGGCCTCCAGTCACCTTCACCCTTGGCACCTGCGCTCCTTTGGGATGCCCTCTGCTTAATTTTGGTGAATTACTTCTAACCTGCAGAACATGGCAAAGGAGATGGGAAATGAATTCACGTGGCTGTAACGTCCCTCCCGGCAGTGGACTCGCTTTACTTCCATTGAGGACTGTGCACTTTGGTGAAGGGGGGCTCTGTGCTGGAGAAGCCTACGGGGGAAGGACCTGAGGCCACCTCAGCCAGCAAGGAGCCCAGACCCTCAGTCCAGCAGGCCTCAGTGAAGCAAATCCAAATCCAGCAGACAACACCGTAAGCTTGTATTATGCAATACAGAATTCGTGTTCTATGATGTTGTTGTTGTGAGGTGCCCTCAAGTCTGTGTCTGACTCATAGTGACCCTCATAGGGTTTTCAGTGGCTTCTCAGGGGTTTCAGGATTGCCTCAGGAGTGGATTGCCACATCCTTCTCCCATTTTTGTGGTGCTGGGAATCAAACCCAGAACCTCAGAGACTGGTAGAGAGCATCTCTCTACCAACTGAGCTAAATCCCAGCCCTGTGTTCTATGATACAAGAAGCAAAGAGAGAAAAAAAAAAGATCCAGTAGGATTCTAGATGAATTCCCAGGCCTATCTTTTTCCTGAAATCAGAAATATCCTTCCCCTTGTTTTCAATTAGCGTTCCAAGTACAGCTTCAAGTTAATATATTTATATTGAGAACAAACAAGCCAGGGGTGGTGGCAGATGCCTGTGATTCCAGTACTTGGGAGGCTGAAGCAGGAAGGCCACAAGTTCAAGGGCCTGTGAAATTTAGCAAGAGCCTCTCTCAAAATAAAGCTCAGTGGTAGAGCGCTTGCCTAACAAGTGTGAGGCCCTAAGTTCAATCCTCAAGGAAAAGATAGGAAAAGAAAAGAAAAGAGAGAAGAAAAATGAGAACCTGAGGAGTTGTTGCACCTACCTGCAATCCCAGCACTTGGGAGGCTGAGGCGGGAAGATGGTAAGCTTGATGCCAGCCTGGCCTACACAGAGCAACCCTGCCTCAAAAACCCAAATTAATGCAAAACAAAGCAAAACAAAACAAAACAAAAACCTCCCCCCAAAATCAAAGGAAGGAACAAGAGTAACCCTCGCCCCCCACACTCACTACCATAGCTTGCGGTGGAAAAATCATGTGGGTTGTCTGTCTTCCTGACTGTCTCTGTGGGATGGGGACCCTTTGGTGGAAGGCTAGGGACCGGCATGTTTGCCCAAGAATTCCCAGGGTTCTCAACAGTGAAGTACTTGCGTCTCCTCTGTAGGAACCCTGCAGGCTCAGCATGAAGCCTCTGGGCCTTGAAAATTGACCGAGGCAGAAGATATGCGTGGATCAGGTCCCTGGACACAGGTGTGTGGGGAGCGTGTTGCAACAGGCGGCAACAACAGGTTTCCTGAAAGTGGTGTGGTGGAGGAACTGGAAGCCACTCTGCCCACTTCCTTGGTTCAGAGAGGTTGCTGCTGCTGCTCCGCCTTCCTCCTCTGCTGGCTGCCAGATTGAAGGAGGACACTTGGACCACAGGCGGCCGCTATGATCCCTAGGCTACTCTCGCTCCTCTGCTTCAGTAAGTTGCTCGGGGCCAACCGTTGGGACGGCAAGAAGTGATACAGTCGGAGAGATGCTTGGATTGGGAGCAGAAAGAGAATCACAGTGTCGACCTCAGATTTCAGGGTGTGCAGAATAACCCGGGAGTCTTGCTGAATGGCTTGAGGATGGTGCTTTACAAACTCCAGGTCCCCTCGTGCCATCTTTATGGTTTTTGCTGGATGCTCCTACTACTGGGCTTTTCTGGCTTGATGGTTTTCTCAATATCGTTGAGCCTTTTTTAAGTGCAAGTATTGAAAATAGAAACATTATATGAATATCAGTAAAATCCAGTGTCAGATAGCAGGTAGGTATAAAGCAGACAGAATGAAAAGGAAAAGTTTAAATGAGCTTTTTATTATATTCTAATGTATGTATAGGATTTTTTCACTCTTTTAAGTTTGATTCAGTGCCCACATGTAAGTGAGAACATGTGGTATTTCTCTTTTTGGGCTTGTGTTCGTTCACTTAAGATAATTTTCTCCAATTCCATCCATTTGGCTGCAAATGACATTATTTCATCTTTTTAAGTTGCTGAGTAGTATTCCATTGTGTATACGTACTACAATTTTTTTATCCATTCTTCTGTTGATGGGCACTTTGGTTGATTGCATATCCTTGCTATTGTGAAAAGTGCTGCATTGAACATGGAGATGCAGGTGCAGAGTGCCTTCAAATAGAGTTCTTCTTCATACAAATAGAAGTGCTCGCCAGGTACTGTGGTGTCGCCTGTCATTGCAGTAACTCGGGAGGTGGATGCAGGAGGATCACGAGTTTGAGGCCAGAGGCACCTGTGTAATTTAGTGAGACCGTGTCTCAAAATAAAAAGTAAAAAAGTGGGCTGGGAGAGTGCTTGCTTTCCCCATACCAGTGGTAGAGTGCTTGCATGAAGCCCGGGTTCAACCTCCCAGAACCACAAAAAATTTTAAAAAAGGACTCTAAGAGATGATGTTATTGTTGTTGTTAGATGTCATTGCGTGGGGTCTGACTCATAGTGACCCTATGTACAACAGAACAAATCACTCTCTGACACTGTGCCATGCCTGGCGCTACGCTATATCTGTGCTTCTCTGCTATTCATAGGGTTTTCCATGGCTGATTGTTTCAAGATTGTTTCAGAAGTAGATTTCCAGGTCTTTCTCCTACTTTTGTGATGCTAGGGATCAAACCCAGGGCCCCAGAGAATGCAAAGCAGCATTCTACCCACTGAGCTAAACCCCAGCCCCTATGGGATGTTGTGTTGTTCTTGTTAGGTGCCGTCAAAGTTGGATTCAACTCTTAGCGACCCTCATAGGGTTTTCAATGGCTGAGTTTTTCTGAATTGTTTCAGAAGTGTGCTGCCATGTCCTGCTCCCATTTTTGCGGTGCTGGGGATCGAACCCGGGTCATCAGAGAGTGCAGAGTAGCGTTCTACCAACTGAGCTAAACTGCAGCCCTTAAGGGAAGATGTTGTTGTTGTTGTTGTTGTTGTTGTTGTTGTTGTTGTTGTTAGGTGCCATTGAGTTGCTATCCCACTCATAGCGACCCTACATATAACAGAAGAAACACTTACTGTCAGTGCTTCTCTGCTGTTCATAGGGTTTTCAGTGGCAGATGGATTTTTGGGAGTGGGTTGCTGGGTGCTTCTCCCTAAGGGAAGATAGAAGGCACTAAATAACTTTCCCCATACCATGATTCAGGATTTTGGTCATTCCTCCTTCCACCTAAAATCATCCCATATAACGCCAGGGGAAGGGTTCCACACTCAGGAAATACCAAGATTTCAAGGAGATGAAATTTCAAACCAGGACCATCAAACTCCAAAAGTATTGTTGTTTCCACGCAGCCATGATGGTTAGCTCAGTTATGGGGTCCTTGGCATGGAAGCATCCTGGGAATGTCTGAAGGGACCTGGGAAAATCTGAGGAAGGCAAAGTGGTTCAGAATATTCCCATCCAAGGACTCAGACACTGCTCAGTGTGGATATTTTCAAAATATAATAAACTTTGATAGCCACACACACAAAAAAAAGTCATTGAGAGCCGGGCACCATGCCACCCACCTGTGATCCCAGCCACTTGGGAGGTGGAGGCAGGGGGGGGGATCTTGAGTTCAAGGCCAGAGGCAGCCTGTGCAACTTAGCGAGACCCTGTCTCAAAATAAAAACCAGAAAAGGGGTTGGGGGTGCAGCTCAGTGGTAGAGCCCTTGCTTAGTCTGCACAAGGCCCTGGGTTCAACTTCCCAGCTCCGAAATAAAAAAAGAAGAGGCATTGAGGAAGCCGTCTTACCTTAGCCTAGGCCTCTGCACTTGGCTTTTTCTGACACTGTGATTATTTGACCCCCGAACTTTAGGTTAATCCGTTGAACTTTCCTTCTATCAGAGGCCGGTCTTGGCAGGAGGCATTTAGCTGTGCGTTGTGGGGAACATACCGGCTGCAGCAAAGATAGCGGGAGTCCGGATCCTCCAGCCCCGTATGCACCTGTCTGGGGGTGTGGGAAATTGCTGTTAGTATTTAGGACTTCCTTTCCTCTTTCTTCATCGTTAGCTTCGCTGTTAGGATCAGGTTCGCAGGATGTGAGGCTCATAATGGTGCTTTTTATGTTTATCCTTCCTTCTCTGGCTGGGTGGGGACTGATTCCATCATCCATTTCTTCTAGAGCTCGTCCCTGGGTGTATGCAGGGAAACTTCATTATTTTATGGCCAAATGGTATTCTACTGTAATTGGAATAATATACAGATATATACAGATAACAAGAGATCGTCTGCAGCCATACCACCCCGACGTCCGATCTCGTCAGAGCTCAGAAGCTAAGCAGGGTGGGGTAGGGTTAGTCCTTGGATGGGAACACCAGGTGCTGCAGGCTTGGGGGAAGGACCTGGCAACCGATCCCTGAAACAATTGGTCATTGAAACCTCTGTGAATAGCAGAGAAACACTGACATAGTGCTGGATATTGCACAGTGCTGGTATTTCGTTCTGTTGTACGTAGGGTTGCTGTGAGTCGGAGCTGGCTCAATGGCACCTAACAACGACAACAGCAAGTACCTTGTATGAGTGGAATCATAGTGCGTTTGTCCTATTTGTGTCTGATGTCTAATGTCCTCAAAGCCCACCCATAGTGGAGCGTGCGTCGAAATTTCCTGACTTCTTCATGGTTGAATAGCATCTCGTTGTGTGGCTCCACCATGTTTTTATGGATCCACTAACAGTTGATAAGCCCTTGGTTCTTTTCCACCTTTTGGCTATTTATTACTTCCCTTTTAATACATAAAATGTCAAAAAATTTGACTCCTACGTGTAATTTTGGCACAAGGAGAAGAGAACTTCCTCTTGTTACTAAGACAAAAAACTGTTTACTCCATACCGAGGGGAAAAGAGGAAACCTCTTAGAAACACCAAAATCATGTCCAGACCATAGCCCTGGGCATGTCCTCAGCCGCTCACATTTGTCGGGGACCTACTGTGTGCCAGGGTCAGGGGAGACCGAGTTCCTGCCTTGCAGGTTCCAACCATCATGACACCCTGCATATCCTGCGGGGTGAGGAGCCACCGGCTCTGTAAATGCTCTTAGATGCTATGAACAAGCCATGCCTGTCCTGGTTTATGTCCCGTGGGGCACCATGCAGCCACTACTGTGAGGAGGATTCTGTTCCTCGAGACGCTCAGGGGACTCCAAGCCTACACAGGGCCTTGTTCCACCCGGAGCAGGCTAGGGTCCCTCAGTCCTTGGATTCCCCCTGGGTGGCATGGCCGGTGCCGGTCCCTGGAGTAGAGGTGGGCGACCCAGACCCTGTCACCCAGGCCCTAGGAGAAATGGAGGGGTGAGCGCAGATTGGGGACGGAAGCTGAGAATAAGAACTGAGAGGTGGGATTTGGGAGTGAACGCAGCAAGATGGCGGAGGAGAGGCTCTGGGAACCAATGGAGGAGCTGAAGAGCTGGAGCCTGAGTCCGGCGTGGGGAGCACACGGACTCCTGGTGTGTGAACCCCGGGGTCCGAGCTCCCCAGGAGCCTCTGGGACGCTGCTGGGGTCAGGGAGGGTGGCCAGGGGGGCTCCCAGGAGGCCTTGTTTCTCATGGGTGCTTCTTTTGCAGGGCTGTGTTGGCCAAGTGGACATAACTGGAAATGGTAAGCACTCTTCCGCTGTACCCCTCTGATCCTCCGTCCCCTGTGCCTGGAGCAGGTGAGGGTGTCCCATCCACCATGATCCCCGCCTCCTTCCAGGGCCCCTTACCAAGCCCAGCCTCAGCGCCTGGCCCAGCTCGGTGGCACCCAGCGGGAGCAACGTGACGCTGCGCTGCACCAGTCCAAGCCCGGGCGTGCACTTCGTCCTCAGAAAGGAAGCCGTTCCTCTGGATTCCAGGCCACTGAATCATCTGACAGAGAGCACAGCTGAGTTCTACCTCACCGACCTGCGGCAGGGGGACGCTGGTCACTACACCTGTGAGTGCCACAGGAAAGGCTTCCAGTACTCGGTGTCACCACCCAGTGACGTCCTTCTCCTGCTGGTCACCGGTGAGGAGGGGAGGCCTCGGGTGGCACATGGTGAACCTCAGCTAGGGGTCAGGGAGGGCAGAGGGTGAGCAGGGCAGAGGAGAGGTGTCTCAACTCCAGAGCAGCTGCGAGGGGAGGGGACAGGGACAGGCTGAACACCTTGGTGTGACCCAGGACATGTGGGAGGGACGATCTGAGTCTGGAGTCAGAGTAGAAAGTGGGAGGGATCAGATATCATGAGGTCTCCCGCCAGAAGACCAAGGGTGGGTGGAGACCTGAGGCTGCTCCCTAGGGCCTCAGAGCCTCCTTCTCTCGCAGGATATTTACCCAAACCCTCGCTCCATGCCCACCAACGGGGTCAGGTGGCCGCTGGAGGAAAGGTGACTCTGCAGTGCCAGGTGCCAGACGTTAGGATTCTGCCTGTGATGTTCGTTCTACTGAAAGAGGGGGCCCTGTTCCCCATACAGCTGTACAGTTCAGCTGGGACCGTGGCCGACTTCTCCCTTCAGGATATGAGAGCCAGCGACTCAGGCAACTACAGCTGTGTGTACCACCAAGCAAAGCCTCCCTTCCGGGCCTCAAACCCCAGCAGTCCCTTTGAGGTCTTGGTGACAGGTATGATTTTGCATGATGTTGAGGACATAGGGTTTTTTTTTTTTTTTTTTTTGAGTACTGGGTAGTTGAACCCAGAGCCTCACATATCCTAGGCAAGGGCTCCACGCCTGAGCCGTGCCCAGCCTCAATTTTTATTTTTTATTTTGAATCAGGGTCCTGCTGAGTTATGCAGGCCACCTCTGATCTTGAGCTCGCCATCCTCCTGCCTCAGCCTCCTGAGTTGCTGGCATCACAGGCATGAGCCACCGCACTCTGCTAGAATGTGTGTGGGTTTTTTTAAACTGGAGATATTTTTTTCCATGTTATTCTGTGGTTCTCATTCCTCTCTTGTGTACACTGTCATCATTCTGAAAGGTCCCCCCTTTCATAGCATCCATTCCTTTGCCTTGATTGCTTTTGCACCCTGGAGAGTTTCTGTGTTGTTGGAAATTCTGAATCCCATTGTGGGGGGAATTCCCTTTTCCCATTCTCTGTATTGCTTAAGGTTTTGTTTCTGTTAGGATCCGTGATTTTGTTCTCATCAAGCTTTTTATTCTCAGGACAAGTTAGCCACAGCTTCCTGTTTCTGTGTGGTGGACACGGTATCTGCTCCTGTCTCACTGTAGTTACCATTGTTTGTTGTTTTTAGGTATCTTTGTGTACAATAGAACAAGACACTACCCAACACTGTGTTAGGAACAGGATCTTTTTATGTTTGAGCCCATTCTTGCAGTCACTGTGTTTCTTCTCATTTTGAGTCATGCCACATCAGCAAATGGAGGTCCTGGTGGCTTTACTCCATTCCTGTCATTAAAGTCAAACCTACTTTGAGGAGGCAACTCTTCCCCAGTCATTTCTTGAATGTCTTCCAGCCTGGGGGGCTCATTTTCCAGCACTATATTTGACAGTGCTTCTCTACTATTCACAGGGTTTTTGATGATTAATTTTTTCGGGAGTGGGCTGCCAGGTCCTCCTCCCTAGTCTGTCTTAGTCTGGAAGCTCAGCTGAAACCTGTCCACCCTGGGTGGCCCTGCTGGTATCCGAGATACCAGTGGCATAGCTTTCAGCATCACAGCAACACGAAAGCCCCCACAGCACGACAGGCTGACAGACACATGGTGGATGCTTACTGTTAGATTCTCCAAAACTGGTCTGTTTCCTGCCAGAACGATGCCTCATTAGATGCTATGCACTCTGCTCTGTAAATACTCTCTGTGCTGTGGAGGCTTCTCCTAGGGTTGACCATTCTGTAGTTAAAACACAGGTCTGTGTCTAAGGTCAGCAAGCAGAGGCAGAGCAGGCTTCCCTAGCGTGGTACCAACATCACCCATTGCTCCCGACTTTGCCTGCAGAGCCAGTGCTGCAGCTGGGTCCAGAGCTGAGCCTGTGCTCTCTGGGATGGGCTGGCGTAAGCGCAGGCTTCCCTCGGGATCCGGGGTCAGGGCCCATCTGCTGCTCTTCCTGAGTCAAGCTGACGTACACAGTGGTCAGTGCTCAGAGGCCAGGTTCAAACTCTACTGAGCTGGCTGCCTGGGAGACATTCATTCATTCATTCATTTGCTGCAGGAGGCGCGCTCATCTGCCACTAGTTTCTGCCCTCTCTGGGTCGCCTTCAGAGGGGTATGTTGCTCCTACCATTAATTCCTGATACATGGAGGGGGAATGGGAAAAGTAGAAACGAAATAAAGAGCAAATAAGTATAATGAAATGAGCCAAGGCAGAGCCAATCTAAAGTAAAGACGGTAAAGGATCACCCACCGCTGTTCCCATAAAATCCCACGTTTTGTTTTCAGGGGTAAAACAGGAGTGAACATACATGGCTGCCAGCCAGGACCCAGGTGTATGGTGGGGAGTCAGATTTGGTCAATCTGTTTGAGAAGGAAGGGTGCCCTTTGTGCCCACTGCTGATTCCTTTCTCTGTTGCAGTCCCCCCAAGTACCACGGCCGAAGTTTATACCAAAGGTAACCTCATCCGGCTGGGACTGGCCGCTGCAATTATAGTGATCCTGGGGGTCTTCCTGGGGGAAGCCTGTCATGGCCAGCGGGAATCTGCAAGCGCATCCAGGTGAAGTAACCGAGCACTTCTCCTTATCAGGGGCTGTGGTGGACTTATGGGCTGCTTCTCCTCCCCCAGGTTGATTGAGGTGCAATGGACACTTAATGTATTTACTACATGTGCTCGATGTATTTACTGTGTATTTAATCTATTTCCTGTGTACAGTGTGAGGTTTCAATATACGTAATTTTTACTTGTCAACTATCCCTCAATTAACTTGGGTAAAGAAAGGATTCAGTCATTCATTGCATGCTAAGTAAGTTATTTTGCTAATGGCGAACTGATTCCCACCAAGTCGATAATGAACCTACTCATTCAAGACCTGCTTTCATAAGGAAAATTCCAATTATTTAACACATCTTCACTACCTCCAGCCACCATGCTGTACATCCAACCAATATGCGTTCTCTAAACTCCAGACTTTGCCATGGAGACTTCACTTCTCAGGTTCCACACCCAGAAATGGGGACGCGGGGAGATTCTCAGTGCAGAACCTGGGTTGCGAGGCCAAGAGAATTAATACCCCTCCTCTAAATTCAGATCTGTTTCTCTCTCCACACAGCCCCCACAGTGCCCCAGGGGACTGATGACGCCTTGCTCCATTCGGACCAGCTGATCTTGAGAGTTTCCTGTGCACCCTGACCGCCCAGCTCTTTGAGGACCAGCCAGATTCAGAATGATTCTCTTCTGGTTCCTTGTGTGGCACAGAGGTCACAATTGGGCACACCACACTCATCTAACAGCTACTGTTTTTATAATTATTATAATAAAACTTACAACCTCTCTTTTCCTTACTGCGCTGGCTTGCCACCTGGACCATAAACCAGTGTCTATGTATTTATGAACATATTTCTGAAATCACAATGCTAGGAATGAGATCAGTGTGGCTTTGTTTTGCATCTTCTTGAGAATATATCTTGTTACACATCTTTGCAGGTATTGTTGGCTATACATAATATACAAATTATGTATGTGTATCTGTGTATAATATATATGGATCTCATGAGCGATATGTGCTTTTCTTTCTGACAAATAATCGATTGAATATTTTGTCCATTTTTTAGTTTGATTATCTTCTTAGTTTTTAGCTTTTCTTGACACAAGTCTGTTAGCAGACATACATTTTGCAAATATTGGTGCCAGTCTGTAACCTGTCTTCATCTTGTAACACCTTTTTGAAAGCAAAAGTTTTGAATTTTGGTGAGACCAATAAATCAGAAATGCGTTTTGTTTTGTAGTTAAATCTTTTGTGTCCTACTGAAGAAATTCTTGACTAACCCAAGATGAGAGGGATTTATGTCCTTGTTTTCTTCTACAGTTTTTTAGTTTTATTGGTTTTACCTTTTACATTTATGTCAATTGTCTCTTTCAAGTAAATTTTCTTTAGGTACCAGATAAGCATTGAGGATCCTGTCTTTGACGTGCACTATCCACTTGTTCTAGCCCCACTTCTCCCAAGGATTTTTCCTTTGGCATTGAATTATCTCGGCATTATTGTTTAAAACTCAATTTACTGGGCTAGGCCCGGTGGTGCACACTGGAGGTCCCAGCTACTTGGGAGGCTAAGGCAAGGGAATGGTTTGATCTCAGGAGCTTAAGACCAGCTTGGCAACATGGTGAGACCCCATTCAAAAACAAAAAGAATTTATGAAAGGAGAAAAAGAGAAGAAAAAGTGCCACAACTGAGGGGTCAGTTTCAGAGCTCTCCATGCTGTCCCTGATCTATGTCTATTCTTTTGCCTATACTACCCTGTATGTGCCTGCAGCCGTAGCCCTGTGGCATCCGATCCCGTCAGATCTCGGAAGCTAAGCAGGGTCAGGCCTGGTTAGTACCTGGATGGGAGACCGCCTGGGAACACCAGAAGCTGTAGGCTTGGGAGAAAGACCTGGCAACCCCCTCCCAAAAATCAATCTGCCATTGAAAACCCTATGAACAGCAGAGAAGCACTGACAATAGTGTCTCCCCTGTTGTACAGAGGGTCGCTATGAGTCAGACACCGACTCAACAGCACCTAATAACAAAAACACCCTGTATGTTCAGGTACACCATGGAGTTTTATTCAGCCATAAAGTAGGACGAGATTGGCAGGGCTTGGTAGCACATGCTTGTAATACCACTGACTCGGGGAGCCTGAGGCATGAGGATGGCAAGGGGCAGCCTGCACAACTTAATGAGACCCTGTCTCAAGATATTGTGGTTGTTACGTGCCATCGGGTCAGGTCCGACTCATAGCGACCCTATGTACAACAGAATGAAACACTCTCCGACACCGGGCTGTGCCCAGCACTATGTCAGTGCTTCTCTGCTATTCATAGGGTTCTCAATGGCAGATTGTTTCAGGAGTGGGCATCCAGGTCCTTCTCCATTTTATGTGATGCTGGGGATTGAACCCAAGGCCTCAGAGAGTGCAGAGCAGCGTTCTACTCACTGAGCTACACCCTAGGTTGTTTCAATGTCTTGCTATTAGAAAGAATGGGGTGAGGAACGTGGGCATGCAGCTACAGATTTTGATTGGAAGGTGGACCCTGGTCTTTCTGCTCACAGGGTTAGGTTTGGGCATGAAGGCTAAGAAGCTAATTACCAGAGGATCCTCATTGTTCTTCACGAGGCTAAGTTAAGAAATATGAGCTGCAGGTGCAGAAGGGGCCCAGATGTGTGTCTTCAAGGGACCCGGGGACTTGTATGCTGCTCTGTGGAAATGAGCGCGAAAATCAGCAGTGGGCTGTGTGAGGCAAAACCGCTTCTCCATCTGCCCTGTGAAATACTGAACAAAAACTACATTAACCTCTCACGACCTGTGTGCAAATAAAGCCTTTAGGGGAAGTGACGAGTTGGTGGTTGTAACACACATTGTCAAGGCTGTGGGGGGAATTAACATGACATTGAGTACAATTTTTGAAATGTTCTAGAAAGCTTAGGCAAGAAGGAAACCGTGCGCTTGATAATGTAGGATTCTATTTACATAGAATTCTCAAAATGACAAAGCTATAGATGGGTGGACTAGGTTAGTGATTGCTAGGATGCAGGACCCAGGAATTGGAGGAGATTATAAAGGAATTGTTGTTGTTAGGTGCTGTTGAGTCAGGTCTGACTGATAGTGACTCGTCGTACAACAGAACAAAACCCTCTCCAACACTGTGCCATGTCTGGCACCGTCAGTGCTTCTCTGCTATTCACAGGGTTTTCAATGGCTGATTGTGTGTGGACTGTGGGCTGCCAGGTCCTTCTCTATAAAGGAATAGCAGGAGAGAATAACTATGAGGTGGTGGTTGTTCCGTAAAGATCTGCAGATGGTAAAACGTCCTAGAACTCTCCCCACAGACATACAAAGGAGAAAGTAACAAGAGGAAGAGGAGACAGGAAGAAAGAATAAAAGCAAAAGGAAAACAACAGAATGAATGGGAAAGGAAGAAAGAGAGAAAAAGAAAGAAGAAAGAAAGAAGGAAAGAAAGAAGAAAGAAAGAAGAAAGAAAGAAAGAAAAGGGAAGGAAGGAAGGAAGGAAGGAAAGAAAAATGGAAGAAAGGAAGGAAGGAAGGAAGAAGAAACAACTTACAGCAAAACTGGCGATATCTGAGTGCTGTCTTCTAAGTGTACAAAAGGATGCGTGTGCTTCCATGCAAATACAATGCCACTTTTTATGAAGGACTTGAACATCCTTGGGTCTGGGTGGAGGAGGGTCCTGGATACAATCCCTCTCAGACACTGAGGAACAACGGTATTTTTGCATGTGTGAAACTACAAGAATTAAAAAAAAAAAAAAAAAACTTTCAGGGCCAGACAATGGTGGCTCAGGTCTGTCATCCCAGTGACTAGGGAGGCCGAGGCAGGAGGATCACAGGTTTGAGGTCAGAGGCAGCCTGCACGGAATGAAGTGGGAGAGATCCTGTCTGAAGATCAAGAATTTAAAAATGGACTGGGGGCTCTTGCTCAGCGGTAGAGCACCTGCAAAGTATGTGCGAGGCCCTGGGGTTCAGCCCCCAAGTACTGCAATCCATTCATCCACCCACCAATCAATCAATTTAAAATATCTTGGCCGGGTGTAGAGACGCACGCCTGTAACCCTCGCACCGAGAGGCAGAGAGGGGAGGGTTGTGAGTTTGAGGCCAGCCTGAGCCTCAAAAAATAAGGGCTGGGGATGTAGCTCAGTGGTACAGTGATTGCCTAGCATGCCCAAGGCCCAAGGTTCATCCCAGCACTGCAGAAAAAAAATTAAAATTAAAAATAAATAAATAAAGAGGGGCTGGGATTTAGCTCAGTTGGTAGAGCGCCGCTCTGCAGTCTCTGAGGTCTCAAGTTCGATTCCCAGCACAGCAAAATGGGAGAAGGCCATGGCAACACACTCCCAAGGCAATCCTGAAACAATCTGCCATTGAAAACCCTATGAGGGTCACTATGAGTCGGATCCGACTCAACTCAAGGGCACCTAACAACAACAACAACAAATAAAGTCTTGCTCTGGGCAGCCACTTAATGAGCTCGAGGTGGGTGGAGCTCGAGGTGGGTGGAGCTCGAGGTGGGTGGAGCTCGAGGTGGGTGGAGCTAGACGCACAGGGCCTGGGGAACTCGCTGTCCTGGATGATTTCTTGCTTCCTGTGTCAGTTGCCAGTAGAGCAACCCGCAGGTCCGCGGGGCAGAGGGGGCGGGGAGAGAGGATGGGGGTCCCCGCCCTGCTCCTCCTGAAAGCCGAAGACATCTAAGGGAGCCATGGGCACGGGTTTCCTCTGCCTGCTTTACCTCGGTAATTGTCCAGCGCCTGCATGAGCGTTTGCACGGCTGAGAAGAAACTCCTGGGAGAGCCAGGTGGGGAAGGAGGAAGGACAGAAATGAAGGTGTCTGCACGGGCAGGGCAGGTCTGGGGGCCTCCTTCCATCCTGGCTGTGCCCACTCCTCAGAGATGAGGAAGCCCATGCCAGAGGCCTGTGGTCACCCAGGCTGGAGAAGCGCAGAGCTCCTGGGGTCTCTGGGTCCACCCTCTGAACCCCGAATGCTGCCTGACATGCCGTTGGAATACCGGGCGCAGGGGTGAAGGACCCACCAGGGATACAGCTGTGGGCTAGAAGCAGGTTTCCCAACCAGCCCACAACTTGGGCTGACTTTAACTTCTCATACCAGGCTCAGAGTGTGAGAAGGGAGACCCAGATCACAGCGGGGCCCCATCCAGGGAGCCCCCAGTTCCTCCCTGGTGTGTGGAGATGGTGTGGGGAGGAGTAGGGGGCTTGTTGTTGTTCATTTGTTGTTGTTAAGTGCCACGGAGTTGAGTCCAACTCACAGCAACCCTATGTACCACAGAACCAAGCACTTTCTGACACTGTGCCAGGCACACGATCTTTTTTAATGCTTAAGCCCATCGTTGCAGCCACTGTGTCAACCCATCTAGTTGAGGGTTTTCCTTTTTTCCTCATTGACACACCACTCTCCCAAACATGATGTCCTTCTCCAGGGATTGGTCCCTCCTGACAACACGTCCAAAATACGCCAGGCGCAGTCTAGCCAGGGGAGTGGGGGACCTCAATAGGTTTCATCTGCCTGGCTTCTTCCTCCTTTTCTGGTCATAGCCTTTCCCCTGGGGCAGCATTCCTCCCCTACCCACACTTGTGCTCTGGAGCTGGCTGTCAATCAACTGTTCCCCAAACCTCAGGCTGCAGGACAGGGTGACGGGGGCGGCCAAGAGATGACCTTGTCCATCCTGTGCTCATTCCCTGAGGCTGCCTTAATCTCGTACCTCCAACCCAGTGGCTTGAAAGAACAGAAACTTATTCTCTGGGGGTGGCCAGGGCATTGGCGATATTAATTCCTTCTGATGTCACCAGGGGAGATTCGGTTCTGTACTTCTGCTTCCGGTGGCAGCCGGCAATCCTTGGCTTTTTCTTTTTTGCCAAGGTCTTGTTATGTAGCCCAGGCTGGCCTCCAACTCACAATCCTCCTGCCTCAGCCTCCTGAGTATTGGGATCACAGGCGAACCACATACCTGGCACGGGTCCTTGGTCTTGCAGATTTATCGCTTCAATTTCTGCCTTGCTCTTTCATCTTTTTGGCTTAGTTTTTGTTGGGCTTTTTAGGTAGGGGCTTGCTACAGAGCCCAGGCTGGCCTCTAGCTCATAATCCTCCTTCCTCCACCTCCTGAGTGCTGGGATCGCAAGCTGCCACATACTTGCCCCAGATCCTTTGTCTTGTAGATTTATCGCTTCAATTTCTGCCTTGTTCTTTTGTCTTTTTGGTTTAGTTTTTGCTGTTTTTTTTTTTTTAGATAGGGGCTTGCCACAGAGCCCAGGCTGGCCTCGCACTCACAATCCTCCTACCTCTGCCTCCCAAGTGGTAGGGTTGCAGGTGTGCACCACTGTGCCCGGCTCTGCCTTGGCTTTCGCAGCTGTCCTCCCTCTGTGTCTGTGCTCTGTCCCTCTTTTCCTCGTCTTATAGGACACCAGTCATTCCGGATTAGCTTACTTCAGCATGGACTCATTTTAGCTTAACGAATTTCAAAGGTCGCAGTGACAGGCACAGGGAGTTAGGATTTGAATATATCTTCCTGGGGAGAACATGAGTCAGCCCTTAACACCCCCACTCCTCTCTGGTTATAATGATTGCGCCCAAGAAGTGTCCAGGATGCGAGATGATTCAGTCCTTTTCCACCGGGGGTTTCTTAATCAGAATCAAGGTGCAAACGTCTTTCTTCGGTGAGGGTGACCGTGCAAAGATGCAGGATTGTAGCTGCCTCCGGTCAGCTCCCAGGCCCTCGGTCCTCAGCCAGCTTCCCCCAGAGAGAGACGCGGAAGCTAAGAGGAAAGGGCCTGGCAGGCTTCAGTCCTAGCTGAAGCGGCCCCTGAGGCCAGAGCCGCCATTGGGCTTAGCGAGGCGGTTCGCACCAGCTGATGCAATGCGTCAGCCTTTGGCTTCATCTTATTTGGGGTGAACTTTTGATAATTAAATCTGTATAAGTCTTGATTGGGAAAAGGATCCAGCAGCCCACTCCTGAAAAAAAAATTAGCCATTGAAAACCCTAGGAATAGCAGAGGAGCACTGTCAAATATAGTGCTGGAAACTGAGCCCCCAGGCTAGAAAGCATTCAAGAAATGACTGGGGAAGAGTTGCCTCCTCAAAATAGAGTGGACTTTCATGATGGGAATGGAGCAAAAACCCTGGGATCTCCTTTTGCTGATGTGGCACAACTCAAAATGAGAAGAAACACAGCGGCTGCAATAATGGGCTCAAACACAGGAAGATCGTGGGCATGGCACAGCATCGGGGAGTGTTTTGTCCTGCTGTACTTGGGGTTATTATGAGTTGGATCTGACTCAGCAGTACCCAACAACAGCAACAATCTTGATGAAAGAAGATAGAAGTATCTAAGGTTCATAAATATTTATACAGTTATTGAGGTCAAGATCACACAAACATGAAATGAACTACTTTGAAGTGTGCAATTGAGGGACAGTACATTCCCGGGGCTGACAGCCAACACCTCCATCCAATGTCATAAATAAGAAACAGTTGCTGGAATTTTCTGGGTACGCATAACTCTGAGTGGCAAATAAGGGACAAGAGGAAAAGGAAAAGGACAACTGTGGGGAAATGTCTTGAAGGATGGTGACAGATGGTTAAGACACTGATCGCGCTCCGTCTGGCAGATCTGTGTGAAGGACACGCTCCCAGTGCATCTCTCCCGGAAGTTTCTCTTCCAGGGTGGGGCCTGGGCTTGGGAGATGAGGTGAAGAACAGTGAGTTTCCTCCCCCAGAGCCCCTGGACCCTGCGGTCCGCGTGCTCTGCCCTTTCCAGCCCATCTGACCACCGGTTGATTGACTCTGAGTTCTCCCCAGAGCAGCTGCCCAGGCCGTCCCTGAGCACGTGGCCCCTCCCCGTGGTGGAGAGCGGGGGCAGTGTGACCCTGCAGTGCCTGGTTCCTTTCCGGAAAGTCACCTCCATGCTGGTTAGGCGGCGCCACTCCCAGTTCCGGCAGGAGCTGGGCTTAGCGGGCAGTGAGGCTGACTTTCCCCTGGCCGACCTGCAGCCCGCGGACGCAAGGGCGTACTTCTGCACCTACAGGACTCCGGGCTCCCACGAGTGGTCAGGCCAGAGCCTGCACCTGCAGCTGGTGGTCACAGGTGAGCGAGGCGGCCTCACACCTGCTTCTTGGGGTGCGAGGTCCTTCTCCAGTGACAAGACCTGGCCGGGAGAAGGACTCATACTGGAAGATGGGTATGGGCCTTTTGGGACAATGTGTGACAGTGGCATCTTAAACTCTAAAGTTCTCACAAACAGGTGTATGGTATATTCTTTTTTTTCCCCTACTGTTGCCTAACCATGAACAACTGACTAAAATTCTTTCCTCACAAGTTCTCATAAAAATTAGAGCTTTTGGCAGCTCTAGGCTGCCATACCACCCTGGCATCCAATCCTTTTAGGTCTTGGAAGATAAGCAGAGTCGGGCTTGGTTACCACACTTGGATGGAAGACCACCTGGGAATACCACGTGCTGTAGGCTTGGGAGAAGAACCTGGCAGCCCACTCCCCTCCTCCAAAAAAGCCATCAGACATTGAAAACCCTATGAATAACAAAGAAGCACTGACAATAGTGCTGGGCATGGCATCATGTCGGAGATTACTATGAGTCAGATCTGACTCGATGGCACCTAACGACAACAGCAGGCTGGAACAGCTTACCCTGACTTTAACAGCCAAATGTCCAATATAAATTGTTATGATGTTTAGTAATCTTTCCCTTCAGCAACTTATTATCTTCCCGTCGTCTTCTCCAAATAGCCCAAATTGCTAGTGGTTAGTGTTAGAGTTTACAGGGGTGTCATCTGTTTTAAAAAGATCCTCCAGAATGCTCTTGCGGGCAAGTATTAGTCTGTGAAAGCATTTTATTTTATTTGAGTAGACTTGCAGAATGACTGCCACCCCAGCGCTGTGAACCCAGTTTCCTCCAGGAGTGTCTTCTTGGAGAGCTCTGAAATACGAGAGAGCAGAGGAGCGTGCAAGTGTCAGAAGTAAGGCAGAAGGAAAGAGGAGTCGAAGTGTTTCTATTTCGGGCTCTTGTATAATCTGTTTTCCTTCTTTTTTCATTGGCATATAAATCCATTCCATTCATTCACTCTTATAAAATGTACAGTTCAGTGGCCTTTTGTGTATTTATAAGGTTGTGGAACCATTACCACTATGTAATTCCAGAACATTCTCATCCCCCCAAAACAAAATCCCAAACCCATTAAGCAGTTGTTCCCCATCCACCCCTCTCTCACCAGGCCTTGCCAACCAGTAACCTTGTTCTGAGTCCTTTAAATCTGGGTTCCAAACCTACCCGAAGGTTGGCTTCCAAATTCTCAGGGGCACTTTTTACTCTTCTTCATTGTGTTATAAGATTTGAAAGACTTGCTGTTCCTCACCAGTTCATAGGCTGTTTCTGGTCTGCCATTAACACCTGGATGTGGCTCATGGGTTCCAGCTGCACGGGATGAAGATCACCCAGAGGAATCTCCCACCTTCAGGAGACCTGCATTACATTCCTCCCCCACCCCCCATGGGTTCGCACATCCAAAGCAATGGCAAATATCCTCACGGTCACAGTCAACCTCAAGGCTCAGCTCTCCTGCCTGGTTTCTTGTCTTCAAAGAATTTTTTTTTTTGCCCTCTAGTAACTTATAACTTCATTGTCAACCCACCCCTGCATGTAAGAAAATTCAGAAAACACTTCAGCTAAGAATTCAAGTTGATCTCGGGTGGAAGAGTTAACGTATCTATTTCATTGTACTACGCGAAACAATAGCGGATTCTTTCCTAAGAGCCAGGGGTGGAGCTGGAGGGGGTTCCATGGTGGGTCGGATGCGCCATTTTGAAAGCAGAAGGCGGGAAAATGATTCTCGCATGGGAGGGGAGTTGGGACTCTCACTCATCTATTACTGGACTTACCAGAGTCCCTGCAACATAGCAGGAAGTTGGCTAAATGTTTATCTCATTAGAGTACGAATTCCCTGGAGCAGATTCAAAATATCCTCTGTCTCATATTTCCACCCCCGGGGCCCAGCTGTCGCGTGACATTTTGGGGGAGATGTAAAATGAACATCTGCTTCCAAACAGAGACAGCATCCACAGCCCAAACAATGCCTCATAAAAGTCATCTTGACAAGGCAAATCAGTTTATTAGGGGTCACATACGGGGTAGTTAGTGGATGACTAAGGTCAGCTGCATTTTCCCAAAGTGGTCAACCATCTGCCTGCCCAATTCAAGTTCGATATGGCTCTAAGTCTACGGCAGGATTAATGCAAACCTAAGCATAGGGCAGGGCTGGGATTTAGCTCAGTTGGTAGAGCACTGTGCTGCAGTCTCTGACGTCCTGAGCTCAATTCCCAGCAGCACAAAAATGGGAGAAGGACCTGGCGATCCACTCCCAAGGCAATCCCGAAACAGTCAGCCATTGAAAACCCTATGAGGGTCACTATGAGTTGGATACCGACTCGACAGGCACCTAACAACAAGCGTAGGGCGCTGCTTAGTGAAAGCAATCAGGTGACTATAGACTTAGAAAACGCAGGTGACTATAGACTTAGAAAACTCAGGTGACTATAGACTTAGAAAACTCAGATGACTATAGACTTAGAAGGCAGGCACAAAACCAGACTCTGGGCAAGTCACGTTTCCGTGGCCCCCATCTTTGTTCTTACCAGGGATTCTGCCGGTCTTGGCAGACATGGTCCAACTATGGGAGGGTGGCTTGCTTGCTGCGGTCTGGCACGAGAGCTGCAAGATGGAGTCACTCTGGCTAAGCTCCCACTATCCGGAGGACTCGTCCGTCTGCACCCCGCTATCCCAACTTTGCAGTAGAGTGGCCCACAGCTGGTCACATCTGGATTCTAAGCCCGTCCTCGATGCACGGAGTTAAGCAATTCATTCTATTTCCCGGTACTCGGCTGAGCGATGAGTTTGCAAAGCGGAGCGCTGGGTGGTAAATGGCGTAGTAAGTCCACCTCGTGTGCTCACTGGCGAGCCGAGACTGCGTGTCCGGAGCGGCCAGCTCAGGGAAGGCTGACGATGCATCACAGCTTCACTGTTCTGGAACAGGCGCTCAGTGCGGATCTCAGGGGTGCGAGGCGCCATCCTGGCCTCCTCCCGCTGTCCCAGCCCGTGTGGCCTCCCTCCTCTCCAGTGGAGCAGCCTCTGCTGCTGTCCTCACTGGACAGATGCACAAACAGAAGGAGAAGAGGTGGCGGACCTTCCCCAAAGCAGTTGGGAGGTCCAGCCCTGCGGGGCAGCTCCAACCTCAGGAGCCTCGCGGCCTGGCTTGCCTTCCTTCAGCCGAGGGAGCCGCACTCATCCTCCGCCCCCCCTTTCCCCTGCAGACAGCAGGAGCATCTCCGTTGCCACCTTCAGCAGCCTCTCCACCTGCCTCCTCCTCCTCTCTGTCTTCCTCATCTACAGGTGCCCTTGGCACGGTGAGCTCGGGGGCCGGGTTGGCAGTGCTGGGGGCAGGTGAGGAGGATTTCTCGGGGGTGATTCCTCCTCGTTCCTTGTGTGTTTTAACAGGGCCACCGAGTGACGAATCCCCCAAGAGGGAGATGGATGTGCGGTGCCTGGTAAGCCTCCTCCCGCTTCCTTCCCACCCCGCTCTGCAGAGACCCCGTTTGCACATCAGCGAGTGGCTGCCTACCTCCTTGAACCCCCGCCCAGCAGTTCTGGCTCTGCCCCCTCACCCTCCAAAGCCCTTCCCCTCTCCCACGCATCTTCACGGCCCATACTTCCGTGGGTTTCCTTATTCTCCCTCTCTCTCTCTCTCTCTCTCTCTCTCTCTCTCTCTCTCTCTCTCTCTCTCTCTCTCTCTCTCTCTCTCTCTCTCTCTCTCTCATCTCCTGCAGATTTACCCAAGCTGGAAAGGCCACCTGTCCCGGTGAGCTCCCCCTCAGGAATTCCCAGGAGTTCGCTCACCGCCAGAGCAGCCACACCTGCCTCCCGGTGTAGCCCACACTGGTTTGGCAGATGCCCCCAATTGATACTCCCGACAATGGCCAATTATACAGTTTGCAGACATGTGCTCTGAATTCCAGGGCCGTGGGACTCCAGGATGTCGATTGCTTTTCACCCCCGTGGTCTTAGATCTCAAAATCCCCACCATGTGGCCTCCTTCCTTCCTTCCCCTGGCTGATGGAAATCCAAACCCTGATTTAAAAGGCTCACCTAACCCAGCGGTATCACAAACATCGTTTGTCAGAGGTGCTGGTAAATTCTAAACGTCAAATGGTCGGCACCAAACCATCAATGAGCAGACAGCGAGTCTGGTGAAATACATTTTCCTTTTTCTTCTCAACAAATGGTTGTAGATATTCAATGTTCCAACTCCATGTGTCTGGAGATGAGATTATACACTCAGGAAACCACCCAGCGTCATTACTCTTGACTCCACACACTTATCTACCACCTCCAAGAGTTTCCTTCTGCCTTCTTGGGGTTCCCCCCACCTTTTGTGGTGAGAGTATTTAATGTAAGATCTACCATCTCAGCAAAATTTTAAGTATACAGTCAGTTTAGTTCATCATGGGCTGAGGTTTAGCTCAGTTGGTAGAGTGCTACTCTGGGCTCTCTGAGGCCCTAGGATCGATCCCCAACACCGCAAAACCGGGAGAAGGACGTGGCAGCCTACTCCTAAAGCATTCCTGAAACAATCAGCCACTGAAAACCCTATGAGGGCCATTGTGAGTAGGAACCTAACAACAACAGCAACAGCAATGACGTTGCTCATCATCGTCCTCGGTGTTCTATGGTAGACCTCTAGAGTTTATTTATCTTGTGTAACTGAAACTGTATCCTTTGGCCAGCCCTCCCCATTTCTCTGCACCCTCTACCCCTGGCCACCACCATTCTGCTCCCTCATCTTTGTTTATATTTTATTTATTTTTAGACAAGTTCTCACTATGTATCCAAGGCAGGCCTTAAACTCACGATCCTGTTGGGTGTTGGGATTACAGACATGCGCCACCATGCCTGGCTGATCGGCTCTATATTAAATGTCCAATTCATGTCCTCAGCTATCAAATTGTAGGTAATAAATGTTCTTGTTGTTAGGGGCCATCAAGTCGGCGTCCGACTCATAGCAACCCCATGTACAACAGGCGAAACACTATTGTCAGGGCTTCTCTGCTATTCATAGGGTTTTCAATGGCTGATTGTTTTTGGGGAGTGGGCTGTAGGGTCCTTCTCCCAAGCCTACAGCACCTGGTGTTCCCAGGCAGTCTCCCATCCAAGTACTAACCAGGCCCAACCCTGCTTAGCTTCCCAGATCAGATGGGATCAGACGCCACAGTGGTATGACTGTAGGTGGAGATAATAATGGTAGTAATATTATTATGACCTAATATTACATAACCAGTAGATATCAGATGGCAGCTCCCATTCTCCAAGCCATGTATGTGCTCTGGTTTTTATGAGCATCAGTTACAATTGATTGCTAGTGTCTTTTCATGTACAGTAGAGTTGGAACCCTCGCTCTGCCTGAGGCACAGGTCTTTGGAATTCTGCGTTCCAGTAGAACGTTCTTTCTGCCATCGGGACGTGTTCTTCATCCACAGTGCTTCTGGTCAACAGGCATCAGCACATGTGGCTATTGTGCCCTTGAAGTGCATCTAGTGGGGCTGAGGACTTGGATTTTAAATTTAATTCAACTTAAATGAATGTAAATTTCAGTATCCATATGAGGCTAATGGCTACCATGTTGGATTGCTCACCTCTAAATGCCTTCTGAATCCACTTCTTTCCTCCAAAGGCTGAGAACCCCCAGGGAGTGACCTGTGCAGAGCTAAATGCCCACACATCAAGTGAGATGTCTTTTTGCCCTCACGGAGGAGCCTCCAGAATCCCATGACTGCAAAACGCTGGCAGAAAGAGAAGAAGAGGCCCCATTGGAGGAAGATGGATTAAGACCATCAAAGTGAGAGCCAGGTGCGGTGGCACATGCCTGTCATCCCAGCGATTCGGGAGGCGGAGGCAAGAGGATCACAAATTTGAGATCAGAGGTAGTCTGCGTGATTTAGCAAGACCCCATCTCAAAAAGTAAAAAAGCGGGGGTGCAGCTCAGTGGTGCAGCAATTGCAGAGCATGCAAGCGCGAGGCCCTGGGTTCAACCCCCAGTACTGCAAAAAAAAAAAAAAAAAAAGACAATTGAAGTGAATGGAAATGTGGAGATCCAGATGATGCCGTGCCCCTCACTCATAATCCATAATTACTCCACTCTAATAAGTGAAGTCCCTCATCTCAAAAACGTCGGATTTATTGAAGGATTATCCAAGCCCAAGAACTCTATCCAACTGTCCCCACCCTTCATTTCTCCCTGGAGACATTCACAGAAATAGTCAAAAATTACTGATGCGCTATCAGCAAATAATCAGCGAGCACATCCAGGAAGTAAAGAAAAGAAAACGGGCAAATGGAGTCAGTTCAAGTCAGTGACCTGTTTTAACACGTGAGTGGAGAATAGATCAGAACACATACAGATATTAGTGATAATGATGCCAAGGTAGGAATACATGAGCCCATCACAAATGTAAGTGCTTAGTCATGATTAAATGGTCCTTGGATTTTTTTATGTGGTTTCTGGGTGCAGTGGCTCATGCCTGTAATCCCAGAGACTCAGGAGGTGGCGGCAGGAGGACCACAAGGTCGAGGCCAGAAGCAGCCTGACTCAAAAAATAAAATGGGCTGAAGGGTGCAGCCCACGGGTGGAGGATTTTCAAAGTATGTGTAAGAGCCTCGGTTCAACCCCCAAGTGCCACTAAATAAATAAATAGATAGAGAAATAATAAAATAACACTGCCATTATTTTCCAGACATTAACAATTTGCTATCTTTTTTATTTCTGCCTTTCTTGATCTATTTTTATTCTTCTCTCATCCAGAGGTAAGCACTATCCAAGCTAGTATGTGTTATACCCAAGCATTTTTTTAACGCTTGTTAAGCAGGCATCTAGTGGTAGTCAATATAAGGTAATATTTGCAATATTAGCGTACCTGCATACACACATGTACACAAATACGAAATCCCATATGTTCTTTTACATTTTTTCATGTTTACTACATTTGAAGTTAAACTTTATCTAAGCTTTGGGTCAAAATTTGGATTTAGATAGGGTTCTGATTTTTCTGTATGCTAACCTCTGTCTCCTCTACACCCCTTCTGTCATTAGCTTAGTTTAGTCTCTTGGATGGAAGCAACAAGAGGAAAAATCCAACTTGACTAGACTTAAATAGAGACAATCAAGAAGGAGGGAAAGAAGGAAGGAAGGGGATTATGTAACCAAACTAAGGAAAAGATGGAGACACAGAGATATCCTCAGACACTTATAGCCACATCTTCAAATACCATCTACACTTTTCCTCTTTGTGCCTCTCATTTCCATTTCTATTTCTGTGTTATCATTATTATTCAGACCAGCTGTTCCTATCAGTCTAAGACCGAAAATGACAATTCTAGACTTACACCCTGGCAGACTTTTATCCGCAAAGGCAAAAGGGGTTCTTAGTTACTAGCTCTATTTAAAGAAAAAAAAAAAAAGAAAGAAAAAAGAAACATATTATTAGCTTCCGTTAGAAGATGCTGGAAAACCAACTCACAAAAGTGTTAAATGCAGGAGAAAAATCATACATTTATCCTTCCGTGTTATCTTGTACGTTCCTACGGCAGAGGACCTGTTGGAGGCAAACTTATGGTAAGAATTATTCATTGGGGGTTCACAGATAGAGGATGGCAAGCCATAATGGCGGGAGGAATGGAGACAGAGCAGGGCACAGCAGGACCTGTGACAGAGAGCTTCACATCTTGGCAGATCAGGAGCATAGGGCAACAGGTACCATGGGTCCCAGGAAGAAACTCCACAGGCCCTCGTCCAGTGACATGCTTCTGCAGAGCTACATCCTGCCTCCCAAAGCTCCACAACCTCCCAGGACTGCACCCCTAGCTGAGGACCAGACATTCGCAAGCATGACCTGTGGGAAGCATTTTAGATTCAAACCGTAGCACCTTCCTTTTACTCATAGCCTGTAGCTCAGGACAACCAGTTATGAGGCAAAGTTTCTACTACACAATTATGACAATGAATCCACAAAAAAAGAAAAACCTCCATGTCTTCTCTGTGGCTAGGACAAGCCCACATTGTCAAGAGTAACAGACAGTGCGCCGGCACGGTGGCGCAAGCCTATGATCCCAGTAGCTTGGGAGGCAGAGGCGGGAGGATCACAAGTTTGAGACCAGAGGCAGTCTGCATAACTTAGTGAGACCCTGTCTCAAAAAGTAAAAAAGAAAATGGGCTGAGGGCGCTGCTCAGTGGTCCAGCACTTGCAGAGCATGCAAGAGCGAGGCCCTGGGTTCAACCCGCAGGTACCACAAAAAAAAAGAGTAACAGACAGTATAGCTCTGGGTCTACCCTTCCAGAAATGACATCGTGGTATGAGAGGTTCATAGAAAACTCAGACATAAGGTAGAAGGGACATGAGAAGATGGTCATCTTGGTCATCCCCATGGTGGTAGATGAAAGACCCAAAGATCTGAGAATCAAAGGAATTCATTTTTCAAAACTCATGCAGATCATAGTGGCAGACCCAGATGTAAACCCCAGATTTGCTAACTCCTAGACCAGAGGACAGAAAACCTTTCCTGAGCAGGACCAGAGAGTAATATTTTCAGCCTGTGACCATAGGTTTTAGGCTGTTGTAGCATGAGAGCTGGCATGGCTGATATGTAAAAAACTATAGGTGGCTGTGTTTAAATAAAACTTTATTTACAACAATAAATGGGGGCCAGAATTTGCCAGCCCCTGTCCTAGACCAACACTTTTATTAAAATCTGAAAGAAGTACCAGAATAAGACTTGGGTGAACCAGCACTTGGGAGGCAAGAGGATGACAAGTTTGAGGCCAGCCTGGGCTGCATAGCAAGACCTTATCTGGAAAAAAATAAAAAAGAAAAGAAAAGAAGAAAGAAGGAAGAAAGAAGAAAAAAGAAAAGAAAACAAAACAAAAGGAAGGAGAAAGAAGAAAAGGAAAATTGTTGTTCCCAGTCTGGAGGCTGGGGGGTCCAAGATCAAGGCGTGGCAGAGTGCGTGAAGCCCCGCTTCTTGGCTCCTCGCGTGTGGAAGGGTAGCGGGCTCTCTGGGGTCTCCTTTAGAAACGTGCTGATTCCATTGCCTCCCAAGGCTCCACCTCCTAACGCACTCGCCTTGGACGAGGCCTCAACGTGCGAATTCAGGGGATGCGGTCTGTCCCGGGTCACTTCTTTTGCTGTTGTAACACCACCTTGAGCTGATTGTTTTTGATGTTTGAGCTTTGATTTGATTGTTCATATGGAAGACACTGAGACTCTCCACTTTACAGAACACTGGTGTGGATTAATATTGCAACGACAGAGCCAGGCACAGTGGCGCACGCCTGTAATCCCAGTGGCTTGGGAGGCGGAGGCAGGAGGATCGCAAGTTCGAGACCAGAGGCAGTCTGTGTAACTTAGCGAGACCCTGTCTCAAAAAGTGAAAAAATGGGCTGGGGGTGCAGCTCAGTGATCCAGCACGTGCAGAGCATGCAAGCGCCAGGCCCTGGATTCAACCCCCAGTACCGGAAAAAAAAAAAAAAAAATGGCCACGACCATAAACGCTATTAGCACACAGTGGACCCCGTCATCTCTCTCCCCTTTTGCTGCCCACTCTAAGCCTCTTCGGATGCCTGTGCCCCTGATGCTGGAACTTTTGCCAGTAGCCAGCTGTCTTAGGCCCTTTGGGCCACCCTGAAAAAGTACCATAGCCTGGGTGGCTTAGAAATCACAGAAACGTGTTCAGCACAGGTCTGAGGGCTGGAAATCTGAAGTCAAAGCGCCAGGGGCCTGGATTCTGACGAGTGCCCTCTCTCAGGCTGCAGACCGCCAAATTCTCCTGTGTCCTCATGTGAGGACAGGGTGAAGGGAGCCTCTGGTGCCTCCTTCAGGAGGGCACTAATTCCACTCAGGAGGGCTCCACCCTTACCAATCACCTCCCGAAGGCCCCACCTCCTCAGACCAGTGTTTCAAGGCTGAGGAGTCAAACATGAATTTCGGGGGCGGTACATGCAGTCTAGACCCAGGATTTGAAGTCAACTAAAAGGAGGGGATAAAAAAATATACATGAAGGTGTCTGTGTGAATGGCCTCAGGGGACAGAAGGTCATCTACCGGCTGGACTCAAAACAAATTCCTGAAGGGGCTGCTGAACACCTGGGTTCCTTCCTGGTGTCAACAAGAAATATGATGGGCAGTAACCATGTTCTCACGGGTGTATGTTGTTGTCAGGTGCCATTGAGTCGGTGTCTGACTCATAGCAACCCCATGTACAACAGGTGAAACACTATTGTCAGTGCTTCTCTGCTATTCATAGGGTTTTCAATGGCAGGTTGAATTGTTTGGGGAGTGGATTGCCACATCCTTCTCCCAAGCCCACAGCACCTGGTGGTCCCAGGCGGTCTCCCACCCAAGGACTAACCAGGCCCTACCCTGCTTAACTTCCAAGATCTGACAGGATTGGACACCAGAGTGGTACGGCTGCAGGCTTAAGGATGGTATCAAAGTCTAAGTTGTGTCCCTCCCAAAATTCCTGCCTTCAAGTCCTAACTCCAGGACTTGAGCTGTGACTGTCTTTGGAGACTGGGCCATTAAAGGATTGATTCAGTTAAAATGAGGTCTTTGGTTGAGCCCTAATCTGAATGGTGGCCTTATAAGAAGAAATGCAGCACACGGAGCCCCAGGAATGTGCCCGCAGGCCAGGCCAGGTGAGGTCCCGGGGGAAGGCGGCCAGCCGCTAGCCAAGGAGAGCGGCGTTTCTCATTCCATCACCGTTCTTGAGGGAAAATCCCCAAATCGGAAAACGCTGGCGCTTCATCTCAGACTTCAGCCTCCGCAACCGTGAGAAAACCCATGCGCCCAGTTCTGTCGCATCAGCCCGACGATGCCTGTGGGGCGCGCTGGGGAGGAGGCTCAGGACTGTGGCAGTTGCTACAGGAGTCCTGTCTGCAGAGTCCCACGCAAGGGCAGGGCCATCTCCCGTCCATCTCTGGGACTCCACCTACTTCCTCGTCCTGGACAGAGATCTCTGATAGGGTTGTAAGTGATGTGACTTACATCACAGCTGCTCCAACCTTCCGAAGACTGGGGGGGGGGGGGGGAATGCGTGTGCGCGTGTGCGTGTGCGTGCGTGCGCGTGTCTGCGTGCGCGCGCGCCTCAGCATGTGGGACTTTCTGTTTATAAAGGATGCATGAGGCATTTCCCAGGGCCCAGAAATGTCAGGGTTAAACCCAAGGAAGTCCCGAGCAAAAGGGTTTTGAGCGCAGCCGTGGTAGAGGTGGAAGTGCAATTGTTCCATTGATACAGAGGATGCTTTTCTTTCCCTCCATGGCCCACCGCCTTGGTCTAAATGTCACCTGTGCCCTTGGGTGACAACAAAGGAAAGGCCCATCCTCTTTATCCTCATTTTAGGTCATAATGACTCCCATTACTTTTACAGTCAGATGCAAAATTAAGAAAAGAAGAAAGAAAGAAAGAAGAAAGAAGGAAGGAAGAGAAAGAAAGAAAGGAAGGAAGGAAGGAAGGAAGGAAGGAAGGAAGGAAGGAAAAGAAAAAGGAAGGAAGGAAGGTAGGTAGGTAGGTGGGTGTCAGGTCAATAATTGAAATGGTTTTGGTAGATTGCCTACAGCTGCAGAGTGACAATGGTCAGCGAGTTCTTTATTTCCCGCCTGGAGTTTCATCTTCTCTCCTGCCCTTTCTGCAGACTTCTTGCCTGCAGTTCTTCCCATGCCTGCGCTGTCCTGCTGGTCACCCAAGGACATCTTTCTTAATCCTTAGGGAGCCATCCAGTCATCAGAACATTTGCAGCTTCTCTCTGAAGGTGCCACCTCCTACCTCCAGGTGGCGCCCTTGCAAAGGATATCAGAACCTCCCAATTTCTCTCTCTCTCTCTCTCTCTCTCTCTCTCTCATTTTAAATTAACCCTTGTTATTGTTGTTGTTGTTGTTGTTGTTGTTAGGTGCCATAAAGTCGGGTCCGACTCATAGCGACCCTGTGTACAACAGATGAAACACTATTGTCAGGGCTTCTCTGCATTCATAGGGTTTTCAATGGCTGATTGTTTTTTGGGAGCGGGTTGCCGGGTCCTTCTCCCAAGCCTACAGCACCTGGTGTTCCCAGGTGGCCTCCCACCCAAGTACTAACCAGGCCCGACCCTGCTTAGCTGCTGAGACCAGATGGGATCAGATGCCAGGGTGGTGCTGTTGTGTTGCTGAGATGATGCTTATAAAATGCTTAGACCAGTGCGCAGCACACCAGCGGGTGTGCACGGAGGGGTTGATGAGGCCAGCATTCCCTGAGCTGCTCTGGGGCCTCCCTGCGTCTTTCTGAGCCCTCCCCTGATTGCCTTGACCAACCATATTCCTCCTCGGTGTCCCTCAAGAAACCTAGGCATCTTCATGAACCTCAAAACTTGCTCAGCCTCTGCACACCACCCCTTTCCAAAGCCACCTCTGCATTTTTAGGAGCCTCTCCCAGAAGCGCCCCCACGCCCCCTGCCAAGTCTGGATTTGGCCTCTGGGGCCGCGGTAAGGAGGCATCACCACCTGGTGCCTGAGCAACAGAACCTAATGTCCTGGGGTTCTAGAAGCTGCCGGGCCAAGGCCCAGGTGTGAGCAGGGCTGGGTCCTTCAGGGCCCGGGGAGGGATTGGCACAGGTCTTTCTCCTTGGGGTGCAGACGGCTGTCATCGCCCCACCGCGCCTCTTCATCCCGCCCTCCCTCTGTGCGCGTCTGTCTCTGTGTCCCCATCTCCCCTCTTCTGACACCTGTGGTACTGGATCAGGACCCCCCCTAGTGACCTCACTTTCTATCAGTTACCTCTGAAAAGACCCTGTCTCCACACATGGACATGTTCCGGGGCTTGGGCGCCCAGCATGTGAGGTTGAGCGGAGGACACGGTTCAGCCCGTGGCAGGGTCTGTTTCTCACGCCCTTCTCTGCCACCTCTGTGGGTCTGTGTGCGCGTGGCCCTGGGGCTGCCGGCGGCCTGTTGGGGGGCTACCAGAGGGGACGCCTCTGCTCTGATGTCCGCGTCACAGACACACTCCACACTGAAGCCGCTGAATTTCCAAGCCTTTAATCCCACGTCCGACGGCATATAGGGCGGGCCTCAGCTCTTCCCTGTCCGGCCCGGTGCCCCTGGAGCTGCAGGTGGGGATGGGTCCTGGGAAGTCTCTCCCACATGTGATCCAGCCCAGCCCAGACCCAGACAAGGAAAACCCCCAGATCCCTCCCAGACCCCCTCTGACCTCTCCCCACCCCCACCCCCACCCCCATCAGGCTCCCGCCAGCTCCTCTGGGGGGAACCCTCGTTTGGGCAGAGCCTCTTCCCATCACCCCAAGAGCCCCAAATTCAGCCACCAAGGATGATGTATTTACAGAGAGCCAAGACGAGGGGCGAGAGGCAGGTCTGTGGGCACAATGCCCCCCCCCACCCTGAGCAGGATGGACACGGTCTCTCTGGGAGACAGGTGGGGGGTAGGAGATCTCGAGGGGAGCAGCAGACAGACAGGCTCTGGTGCTCGCCCGGGTCCTAGGCGGCTGGGTGCCCCCGCTTGGGGCAGAGGGCGCCCCAGGGCCAGGAAGGCAGGGTGAGCAGCAGAAAGCAGCCGCCCCCCAGCAGGAGGATGAGGCCGGCGCCCACGCCGCAGCCCAGCGACCAGGAGTACTCGTAGGCCAGGCGCGGGCCCCGAGGGGGCTCAGGACCCCCCTGCAGCAGGGCCCGGACCGACTGCCGGAACACCTCGAGGCTCACCAGGAGCAGCAGGCCTGCGGGAGAGCAGAGCGCGTCCTCAGCCCCGGCCCCCACCACCCGGGTATGGGTGTGTCCCCAACAGCCAAGACACCTGGGAGCCCCTCCTGCACCCCCAACTCATGCATCCAACAGCCATACTCAGAGGCAAGGACCTGAACTAGCGGAGGAGAACGGAGAACTGCGTGTGTGCTGAGCAGGCTCGGACTTTTCTCCTTGTCATGATTTCTTTTTTTTGTTTGTTTTTTGCGGTACTAGGGGTTGAACCCAGGGCCTCAAGCCTGCATGCTCTGCAAGTGCTGGACCACTGAGCTGCACCCCAGCCCATTTTTTTACTTTTTGAGACAGGGTCTCAGTAAGTGACGCAGACTGCCTCTGCTTGTCGTGATTTCTTAAGCCAGGCAGTCTGACCACCACGAAGGTGGCGTTTACACCGTATTGGCTGTCATCGTTCAGCCAGCTGGGGTGGCGCCCGCGTGCAATCCCAGCCACTCGGGAGGATCGCGGGTTCAAGACCAGGGGCAGCCTGCGCGACTTAGCGAGACCTTGTCTCAAATGTTAAAAACAGTACAAAATGGGCTGCGGGTGCGACCCAGGGGCAGAGTGCTTGTGAAGCATTCGTGAGGCACTGGGTTCAACTCCACAGTACCGCCAAAAAAAAAAAAAAAGTAGGTATTATGAGTCACCTAGAGGGATGTACGGGCTGGGAGTTAGCTCAGTGGGTAGAGCGCTGCGCTGCAGTCTCTGAGGCCCCGAGTTCAATTCTAAGCACTGCAAAAATGGGAGAAGGGCCTGGCAATCCACTCCCAAAGCAATCCCGAAGCACTCAGCCATTGAAAACCCTATGAGGGTCGCTATGAGTCGGATATGAGTCGGATACCGACTCGACGGCACCTAACAACAACAACAAGAGGGGTGTACAGGCTGGGATTTAGCTCAGTTGGTAGAGAACCGCTCTGCAGTCTCTGAGGTCCCAATTTCCACTCCCAGCACTGCAAAAATGGGAGCAGGACGTGGCAATCCACTCCCAAGGCAATCCCAAAACAATCAGCCATTGAAAACCCTATGAGGGTCGCTATGAGTCGGATACGACTCGACGGCACCTCACAACAACAACAACAACAAGAGGGGTGTGCATGTGGTAGGTGTAAGACTTCAGCACTGGGGGATTTCAGTACCAAGATGCATCCTAGAGCCAACCCACACGGACACAGAGAGATGGCTGTGTTTACTAAACACCTGCTGTATGTGTTGTTAGGTGCCCTCAAGTTGGGTCCGATTCACGGTGCCCCTGTGTATGAGAGAACGAAACCCTCCCCTACACTGGGCCATACCCGGCACTATGTCAGGGCTTCTCTGCCATTCGTAGGGTTTTCAATGGCTGATTGTTTTGGGAGTGGGCTGCCAGTTCCTTCTCCCATTTTTGCATTGCTAGGGATTGAACCCAGGGCCTCAGAGAGAGTAGAGCGGCGCTCTAGCAACTGAGCCAACCCCCAGCCCACCTATCACATAACAGGCTCCACCCCGGAGCTCGCAATAAACAAGGCATAAGAGGTGAATTCACAGAGACAGGAAGTGGAATGATTGGCTATCAAGAGCTGGTGAGCAGAGGGGAAAAGCAGCAGGCGTGTCACAAGGACAGAGGGTGCCTTGGGAAAGATGAAAATAGTCCCAGAGGTAGATGGTAGGGATGGTGGCATGAAAATGTGGGTGTCATTCATGCCAGCGACCTGCGTGGTAAAAAATGGCGCAGATGGTAATGTGATCTTGGGGTTCATTTCCCCGTAATTTTTTTAAAGAGAAAGTCAACACCAGAATCAAGAGACAAAGCCAGGCATGGTGGCGCCCGCCTGTCATCCCAGCAACTCCGGAGGCAGAGGCAGGAGGATTGTAGGTTCGAGGCCAGAGGCAGCCTGTGTAACTGAGTGAAACCCTGTCTCAAGATAAAAAGTAAAAAAATGGTCTGGTGGAGCAGTGCAGTGGCAGAGCACCTGAAAAGTATATGCGAGGCACTGGGTTCAGCCACCATCACCCAAAAAATAATCAAAAGGCAGAAAATTCAAACAGAGTCCACGAGGGAGACTTTTTCTGAAGAGACCTGTGGAATCACAAGTGAGAAGGAAGGAAATGAAGTCATGATGCAGTTTGGTTTAAGAAATAGCAAAAGAAGTGTAAGGAAGGAACAAGACAGAGACGCTGCCTCATGTGGCTTATATTGCATCTGCAGGAGATGGTAAATAAAGAGACCACGGCTTGCAAAGCTCATGGGCCCACTGGGGATGATGAGAAAGCGTAAATGTGTGATGAAGCAGGCAGGTGTGGCAGGAACTGTGGCAAAGAGCAGCCAAAACGTGGCTTCAGCCCACCGTGGACCTTCAGAAATGGGCATCTAATTCAGTCGCATTATATGCTTATGAAAGCTGGACATTGAATAAGGGAGACAGGAGGAGAACTAATGCTTTTGAATTATGGTGATGGAGACGATTATTGAATATACCATGGACTTCCAAAGGAACCAACAGATCTGTCCTAGAAGAAGTGCAACCACAGTGCTCCTTGGAAGCAAGGATGGCTGGACTGCATCTTATGTATTTTGGACATGTAGTCAGGAGGGACCAGTCCCTGAAGAAGGACATCATGTTTGGGAGAGTGGTGGGTTGATGAAAAAAAGGACCCTCAACTAGATGGATTGGCACAGTGTCTGCAACAATGGGCTTAAACATAAAAAGATGGTGAGCATGGCACAGTGTCAGGGAGTATTTCATTTTTTGTACATCAGGTCACTATGAGACGGACCCGACTTGATGGCACCTAAGAACAACAACAACAATTTGTCTTATATCCTGATTTTTCAGGAATAGCCAGAATTATTTCAATGATTATTTTTATGGCAATTTGTCCAGTCTTGTAAATGTCAGCCCAGAGAAATCCTTATGGACTCCCCAGAATGAGGACGTCTACTGGACATCACCCGACTGCAGGCTGCCAGGTTGCAAATGCCAAAGCAAACAAGTGAGGGCTCAAGATAATTTCAGAGGGTAATACTTGCTAGGACAAAAAAAAAAAAAAAATTGTTCAGAAACAGAGGGAGTAGCCAGGCACTGTGATGCACACCTGGAATCCCGGCAATTTAGGAGGCTGATGCAGGAGGATCGTGAGTTGGAGGCCAGAGGCAGCCTGTGCAATTTAGCAAGGCTCTGTCTCAAAATAAAAAGTAAACACGGGGTTAGGGGTACAGCTCAGTGGTAGAGTGCTTACTAAGCATGTGAACAGCCTCCGTTTCAACCCCCAAGTACTGCAAAGGAAAAAAATAAACGAAATTGGGAGAGTGACACCCAAGGGTGGAATAGGAATTTTAGATGGTGTCAGCAGGAAGCCATTTGAACCTAGACCTGAATGACAAAAAGAAGTGAGAAATTGCCTAGTACAGTGGCGCACAGCTGTAATCCCAGCACTCCAGGAGGATCAACGCAAATTTAAGACCAGCCGGATCTACCATAGCAAGTTCCAGGCCAGCCTGTACCACACAGTGAGACCCTGTCTCAAAACAACAACAAAAAGGAGAAAGAAAGAAAGAAGAGCCATGCAAAAACTAAGCAATGACCATTATAAGCAGAAGGAACAGCTGGTGTAAAGGCCCTGTGGCAGGAAGGAGCACCATCTATTTGAGGAAAACAAAGGTCAGTGTGGTGGAAGAGAGCTTGTTGGGGGAAAGAGGTGGCCAGTGGAATGGTAGAGATGGGCAGGGGCCAGCCAAAGGAGCCCCCTGGTGGCCTCCCATGAGTCATGAAGCCTTGCTGCCTCCCTTCTCGGATGCTGTGATCTGACCCTTACCTCAATCTCTGATCTTCCTTCCTCCCTGCACCCCAATTCTTTCATTGCTTTTAACCAGGGGTCTGGAGGATGCAGCCTGGAGCCTGTGTGTTTTGGTTGCACGGTGGCTTGCGAGACCTTCTCCAGGCCACACAGCTTGGCATTGTAGGAAAGGCATGGGGACAAGGACGAGGCCCCGTCAGTCCTCCGCCTACCATTTCTAATTACAGCTTCTAATTGCATTGTTTCTGTATCATTAGCCAGACCCTCAGCCACAGACCCTGCCTCTGCCTCCTGGTCACTATGGACCAAAGTCTTTTGAACCGTGAACCCAAATAAATCTTTACTCCTATACATTGTTTCGGTCAGATATTTTGCCACAGCAACACACAAGCTAACTAAGACAATAATGAATGATCTTTCTTGCCACCTTAGAAAACATTTGCTACAATGAGTAAAATAAGGGCCCAGAAAATAAAAGGAACTTTCCAGGGTCCACAGAGCAATTCAGGGCACAGCCCAGGATAAAACCTAGACCACCTGGTCCCCAGTTCAGCATTCATTCTGTCCTACTATGCTCTGAGCCTACACAGTTCCCAGAATGCAATGGCCCAGGAGGCAGGCTTTGGAGTAAGAAGACCTGGCCCCAACTCCCACCTTGGCCATCTCTGGTTGTGGGACTGAGTAATTCAAAGTCATTTGGCTTTTCTGAGCTTCGACGTGCTTAGCTACAAAATGAGGAATGGGATCCTCTACCTAGCGGACGTTCACAATGATTGGAGCTGGGTTCACAATGATTGGAGCTGGGTGTTCGGTAAGCGGATGTTTTTGTTGTCACTGAGGGCTGCTTTTTACAAGATGCAGCATTTTGTGTGGATCTTCAACTCTAAGAATGCGACAGTCCTTGCAGACCCCAGGGGACCCAATTTCAGACTGTCTGGAGACCCTCTACTTCCCAGCCAAAACTAGGGCCAAGAACTCTGGCTTTTTTTTTTTTTTCTTTTTCTTTTTGTGGTCCTGGGGGTTGAACCCAGGGCCTCACGCCTGCATGCTCTGTAAGTGCTGGACCACTGAGCTGCACCCCCAGCCCTTTTTTTTTTTTTTTTTTTTTTTCTTTTTGAGACAGGGTCTCGCTAAATTATGCAGACTGCCTCTGGTCTCGAACTTGCGATCCTCCTGCCTCTGCCTGCCAAGCTGCTGGGATTACAGGTGTGCGCCACCATGCCTGGCAGTTGAACTCTGGCATTTTTGAGACCCTGTAGTCCTTGAGCTTGTTTCAGCTCTCAGCACTGGGCGACGCCTGGGGATCCCGCCTCTCAGCATGCAACAATTCTTGGAGGCTCCAGGGCCACAACTAAGCCAACATTTGGAGACGTCCAACAACAGGGCTTGGAATTTCTCCACCTTCAAGGCCATGCTAGCCCCTGTGCTTCCCCGCAGCCCTCAGCATGCAACAGTTCTTGGAGACCCAGTTCACAGCATGCACCAGGGTATAGATGCGCCACCTTCCAGCATGCAGTGTCCCCAGCCGCCAGGCTCTCAGTCCTCACCTGAGAGGCCAAAGCAGGCAGCTCCCACTCGGAGCAGGAAGTCTGCGCCTTTGCTGAGCACCATGATGACGCAGAGGCAGCCCAGGGCCATGAACGCCAGGCCCAGCACCGCTATCGCTGCGGCCGCCAGGTTCATCTCTGCAGGGAAGGGGGAAGGAAGCAGCAGAGAACATGGGATGTGGAGAGTGGAGAGGAGTCTTCTGTAGGGACCCAGAACGAGGAGGATGAAGGATGCAAAGCTAAATATGACTTTTCAAGTAGGTCATCCGGCCCAAAGTTCTACTTATACTGTTGAAAAAACTGAGGCTCAGAGAGGGTCGGTTACCTGTCTATGGTCAAATAGCAAGGGGAAAAAGTCAAGCAAAGATCAAGGAACAAAGAGGAGACAGAGCCAGGATTAGAAGGAGATGTTGTTGGGTGCTGTCAAGTCAGGTCTGACTCACAGCAACCCGATATAAAACAGATAAAACATTCCCTGACACTGTGCCATGCCCCACACTATGTCAGTGTGTCTCTGCTATTCATGGGTTTTTCAATGGCTGATTGTTTCAGGAGTGGGTTATCAGGTCCTCCCAAGGCTATAGCCCCTGGTATTCCCAGCTGGTCTCCCACCCCAGGACTGACCAAGCCTGACCCTGCTGATGGGATTGGATGCCAGGGTGGTATGGCAGGAGACAAAAGGACACGAGAATCACAATCGTTACTTAACACCTGGTCACATGTGTTTACAGGTGAGGAAACCGAGCCGTAGTGGGTGTGGGAGAACACGGCAAAGGCGGTATTCCATCATGGGATGAGCAGGGCTGCAATTCTTCCTGGCGCTGCCTAGTTAGAAGACTGTAGTGAAATCCTGAGCCCCTCTCAGCCTTAGTGTCCTCCTCTGGAAAATCAGAACCATCTGACTGGGCTGCGGTAAGGACTAGAAATCACATGTGACCGGCCCAAAGGGTGCGTGGCACACAGTAGGTGGTCCACACATGCACCCCAGGATTATTTCACCCTCTCAGATTACTTCACTGCACCATGGCCTGGCCAGGCTCATGGAGCACAAAGACAAGAGAGAAGGGAGTGGAGAGAGTAAGGAGCTGCCATGTCTGAGGACCTACTGTGTGCCGGGTCCTACGCTGAATGTATCGGCTGCATCACCTCATGAAATCCTTACAAATACCAGATAGGGTTCATGACATGATCCTAATCCCTTGGCTGGTGGGGACACCGAGGCACCAGGTGATAGAGAAACTGTGGAGAAGACAGCATCTCTTTTCTCCCCACAAAGCCTTCCACTTTCATGACCTAGATATGCAAATATCAAGCAGGCATTAAAACCTGGCGTCCACCTATGGGAGAAACGTACGATGTCTGTCTTTCTGGGTCTGGCTTATTTCACTTAAAATGATGACCTCTAGTTCCATCCATCTTCTTGCAAAGGCCACAATCTCATCCTTTCTTTATAGCTGTGAAACCATTAAGTTGTACAGTAACTGAAAAAAATTACCAATAAGGAAAAAACCATGAGGAAGGGCAGAGCTGTCCCTTCAGAGTTGTGTTGTCCAGCACAGCAGTACCGGCTGGGCACATGTGGCCTTTTAAGTTTAAATTAATTTAGATTAAAATCGAAAATCCATTTTCCCCATCACACCAGCCATAATCCGAGAGCTCAGTAGCCCTGAAGGCCAGAGGGTCCTGTATAGTTCGGTGCAGACCCTGCTTTACAGTCAGATTTATCTGGACTTGACTCCTTTGCCTCTCCCTGGAAAAAGCATTTCAACCATTTCTTGGGCATCGGTTTCCTCACCTGGAAGACGAAGATACAGATAAAGCCCCTGCCCTGCAGGGTTATGGCAAGGGCTGGGTACCAATTAAAAAAAAAAAACTCCCATGCTGGGCTTCTCATGAAGTGCCCATGCTAGCCACAGAGAGGGAGTGTGATTTGCCCAAAGTCACACAGCACACAGCATAGCCAGAACCAGGGGTCAGAGTGCCAGACACAGGGTCTGGAGAATGATACGCCCACTGTTAGCTCCACTCCCCCCATGCCCCAAAGACGGGCCACCTGTAGGTTCTAGAAGCGGAGCCCTGCCTGGGATAAAGCAGAAAAGGGACCAATGTCTTCAGTGACTCCTGTGCCAGGTTGGCTTATCCCCCAGCCCTTCCCGAGCACCAGGGGGAAAAGTTCTCACCTTTCTTCGTGGTTCTCTGGAAGATGTGCGCGTTCTCGCCCGTGGTGAAGAATTTAAAGTAGGTGCAGTTTGCTTCTGTGGGAGCAGGAGAGAGAGAGAGAGAAAAAAAAAGAGGGGGCGATGTCATGAGGTCCTAAGTGTAGTAAGCTCAAGGCTGGACCCTTAGAGCTGCGTCCACACGGACCTGAAAATAGAGCATTAGTATCCTTGACACACAGAAGAGAGAGTGGATGCTCAGTGGCAGACACGCCCCTTGTTACCACGCCGGCATCCAGGAGATGCGATTGCAACCCTGCGTGCTGAGGTTAGGTCCACGACTAGTAACCTCTCTGGAACTTTGCCTCTTCCTCTTTAAAGCAAGATGACCCTGCCTGGGGGTCTGTGGAGGGTCCAGTGGGGGTAGAAACGGACAGCAGCTTCATCCAACAAAGGATGTCCACACGCAGGTAACCAGAGGCGGGCAGACTCCACGGAGACTCCTGTCTCCTCCCCTGCGTACACAAAGAGCCCCTGCGGGTTAGCAGGGGGAGAGACGTGGCTCCATTGAAGCGGCAGGGGCTATGAATAGTCAGCCACAGAACAGGAAGCCGGGCAACTCGCAAGGCCAGGAAGAGAGGCCGTCCTTCAGCGGGAGCCAGGGAGACGCAACTTCAGTCGGCAGGGAGGCGACACTTGGGATCAATGAGGGGGCGAATATTAAAAGGGCAATGTCAAGTGCTGGCAGAGTAAGAGGAAGCAGCTGGGAGCGGGCACCGGTGCTCCTTTATTCGGGAAGGACTCCGACGTGCTTTTAAAAATGAAGTACAGTCGTGGCCCACAGAGTGAACAGCTCAGGCAGTGACAGCTCACACAAATGACAGCAGTCCCACAAGAAGATACCACCTAGTGGCCAGGTCAACCTGGGCAAGTGTACTACCTGGTGTTCTCACGGTGCACGCGCCTAAGTGCGCGTTTCTCAGACGGTGTTCACGTCACTAGGTGACATACGTCTGTGTGTTTGTGTCCTAGGACCCACCACCTTCACATCCAGCGAGGAAGGAAAACTACACAGGAATATCGAAGCAGACATTCACGGCAGCATGTTTTCATGAATGTCATTGAACAGGAATTAACCTAGGTGCTCACCTCTCGGGGAATAGGCAAGGAAATGAGGTGAATGCCCCGGTTGAGATCTCGGCAGCAGACAGCCATTATGAACTATGGTAAGGCAGGGCAAGCCGGAGAGATTTGAGAATCACAGTGTTGAGCAAGAAAAATGAAGTTAAATGAAAAATGAAAAAACAGGAGCCGGGTGCAGTGGAGCACACCTGTCATCCCAGTGACTTGGGAGGTGGAGGCAGGAGGATTGCGGGTTCGAGGCCAAAGGCAGCCTGCATATAATTTAGCAAGATCCTGTCTCAACATAAAAGATAAAAAAAGGGGGCAGGGGGTGCAGCTCAGAAGTAGGGCCCTCACCTAGCATGCAGGAGGCCCTGGGTTCAACCCCTAAGTACCAGAAAAAAAGTTAAAAACAGGGTGAAATCTGTAGTATGATGTTATTTATGCAAATCAAACGACCCATGCACATATATATATCAACTAGCAACTGTATGTTTTCCAAGTCAAAATGCACACCCATGGATGTTACGTGGAACACATCAAAGAGCTGAGTTAGGAAGGAATGAAAAAAAAATACTTATGTAAAACTAAGCACAGGAAGGACCTTGCGAAGATCAGCGGTGATTTTGTGACATCAACTTAGGGGTAGGATTCATTCAGCTTTGTGTACTTTAGGTCCAAGAAAGCTTAAACTTTAAAAAAATGAACTTTTTTTATTTCTTAAGCTGCATTTTAGAGCCAGAACTTCCTTCAGAATTTACCTAACCCAACCTACTCTCTGCCTGCCTCCGTACCGCTGTGGCGTCCGATCCCGTCAGATCTCAGAAGCTGAGCAGGGTGGGGCCTGGTTAGTCCTTGGGTGGGAGACCGCCTGGGAACACCAGGTGCTGTAGGCCTGGGAGAAGGACCCAGCAACCCACTCCCAAAAACCAATCCGCCATTGAAAACCCTATGAACAGCAGAGAAGCACTGACAATAGTGTTTTGCCTGCTATACGCAGGGTCGCTGTGAGTTGGACACCCACTCAACGGCACCTAACAACAACCACCTACTCCCGTGGTCTACATGGGGGAAACTGAGGCACAGAAAGAGAGAAGAGGTGTAGAGAAGCCCAGGAGTAAGGAGCTCAGAGAGGACAGAGGCAGTCTGAGGAAATGGACATGGAACTTCCCAAGGTGAAAGTGGGGGTGAAGGGGGGTGGGGGCCCATTCCGGGACAATGTGTGACAGCCTTGAGCCCCGTTTTTCCTGCTAATGGCAGGCCCCTGCCATCCCAGAGGGCACGGCATGGCCCATTTGGAAAGGCAAAGGGTGTGAGGGGGACCTGGGCCGTCTAGGTTTCCAGTGTGAACCACGTCTGAGACAGTGCAGACTGTGGCTTACCCTCTGAAGGGGCAGGATTGTGGCATGATGGAAATGGCCCTGTCAGAATGCTGAAGTCCTTTCCGTCCACGAGAGGGGACAAGGAAGACCCTATGCTATGCAGTGAAGTGGGAAAGGGACAGCCTCTCTGGCACAGCAAGGACTTTTGGGACCTCTACATGCACTTCTTGTTGTTAGGGTCCATTGAGTTGAGTCCGACTCATAGCGACCCTCATACAGTTTTCAATAGCTGATTATTTCGGGATTCTCCGGGAATGGACTGCCATGACCTTCTCCCATTTTTGTGGTGCTGGGGATCGAACCTGGGTCCTCAGAGCACGCAGAGCACCGCTCTACCAACTGAGCCAAACCCCAGCTTCTATAGGTGCTCGTGAGGCGCACTATAACACAGCTGTTAGGAGCAGAGACAGCCGGGATCCGCACTCCGCAGAGTCAGGCTGGGTGGACAGGCAGAGCCACTGAGACAACCCGCCCACCCTGTGTCCCTTCTGCAGGATGGGATGGTGGTAACTCAGCTCGGGGTTGCTGTGACGATTAACGAGCTGACGCCTGTGAAGTGGCTGGAACAGAGCCGGGCACTACATAAGCCCCTCGGAATTTTGTTCCTGGGCACCCCATTTTGCAAAAGCCCGGGCCCAGCCTGCTTGAGAGGCAGCCTGCGTGCAGAAGCAAAGTGTGTAAGACAGCCAATCCGGGCAGATAGGCAGCTCAGATGGTGAACGGTGCCTGGCGTCCCGTTCTCCTGTCGGGGACCTGGCGTGTCCTGCTGTGACCTATGATTCTATCACAACAGGAGAAGCGAGGGGTCGGGGAAACGGTATCTGGAGCCTGGAGGGACAGGCGCTCCCCCTGAGGGGCACTGGTATGAGAGGCCACGCGTGGGCAAACAGAGCGTTGGGGCTGTCACTTTGGGATCCCACAGACGAGGCCCTGAATGGGCTCCTCGGGGTGTCAGGGGCTGCCCTGGGTCAGCAGAGGCGGAGCGAGCTCCCTGCCCGTAACCCAGGGGTATAGGATGTCCCACGGGTGGAGGCAAAGGGCATGGCGTGTCCCTTCAGAGGGTGTGAGGCATGGGATAGGCCTCTGGCACGGCGGGGGACGATCGAGCCACCGCGTGGGAACCTGAGGGGTGTGGAGAGTCTGCAGAGAAGAAGAGATGGGCTGGGGTCTCCAGCCTAGGCATGCAGGGGTGAGGGGCACAGGAAACGAAGTGCATTTCCCAGGAGGTGCTAGGGCCACACTGAGCCACCAGGGAGGTATCCAGCAGGATCTGCCAGCTAGCGGGGTCTGTTGGTGGGGAATCAGCACAGTCTACTCGTGGGGGGCACAGGGCAGTCTGTCTGCCCAGGACTTGGGGTGCAAGTGCCAGCCATCCCCAGAGTGTGAAGGCCACTGTCTCAGGTAGGCCCAGATGGTACGAGGGTACCTCCCGGGTCTGGGCACATGGACTTTCTCTTGGGGGTAAAGGCTGGTGTTAGAAGACAGGCTGGTCAGGGGCACTGGGTGCCCTGGGGAGACCGGACTGTCTCTGGAGCACAGGCTGGTCTTGGGGTCCAGGCCCCAGAGCCACAAGAAAAGCTGTAAGGGGGCTGGGCGCGGTGGCTCACACCTGTAATCCCAGCGGCTCGGGAGGCGGAGGCAGGAGGATCGCAAGTTTGAGACCAGAGGCAGTCTGTGTAACTTAGCGAGACCCTGTCTCAAAAAAATGGGCTGTGGGGTGCAGCTCAGTGGTCCAGCACTTGCAAAGCATGCAGGCGCAAGGCCCTGGGTTCAACCCCCAGTACTAGAGCAAACCAATTAGGGGCCCTGGCTATGTCTGAGCTCGCCCCCCACCCTTTGGCACACAAGCCCCGGGATCTGGTGCCCCCTCTCACCTCCCGGCAGCTCCGCGGGGCCGCAGGTGTCCCTGCCCTCGGGCACGTCTGCCTGCCACAGTCGCTTGGTGCACACCTTCCACAGCCCCAGGTGGGCGGCGTCGCAGACGGCGCTGTCATTGGCGCGGTAGGTGTTGAGCTCCACCCAGAACTCGGTGCCCACCGACAGCACGGCCAGCGTGGCACCCACCAGGACCAGCAGCAGAGCGAGCTTGACCTGGCCCTCGAGCTCCGGGCTCAGGCCGCGCTTCTGCTGGCCCTTGGCGCGCCGCCGGCCCGCAGCCGCCCGCCGCCGGTCCTCCTCTTGCATGAAGAAGTTGGACCACATCATCATCCCAGCCGTGGATGGGGCCCAGGCCAGGTCCGGGGAGGCTGAGCTGAGGAGGGGGCCCGAGGGGTGCACGGAGGGTGGGGAGCGGCCTGGGGTAAGGGAATGGGGCTCCGTGTGCACTGTATTGTCAAATGGGGGCGTCCAGGCCGCTCAGAACAGGAAAAAAAATCTAGTTGCCCGGGCTGGAGCTCGGCCTGGGAAGGTTCAATGGAGCACCTGGGGTGAGGCCCAGAGAAAAAGCCAGGTCCCCTCAGACGCTCACCTACCCAGGACTGGGCCTGGGGGCTCCAAAGGAAGGAGGACAGAGTGTCCCCCGAGCTCTGGGGCTGCTCTGGCGTCCCCACTAGGGCTTAGAGTTGGGGGTGCCTAGAAGAGGAGCTGAGGCGTTTGAGAGATGTGGTCTGGGTTCCTTGGGGCTCAGAGTTGGAGGAAGGTGGGTTTGGGACCCTCTGGGGTACAGAAGGGGAAGAACTGGGGTCCCCAGGAGAGGCTGGAATTTGCTCCAGGTCTCGGGGAGACCGGGTGGCCCAGCACTCACAGCGGCTCAGCAGAGGCCTGGCTGGGGTTCAGAGGCGCTGGACTCGGGGGCCCTCTGGAATTCAGGGAAAAGGGGCTGGGGGTCTCCCTAGCCATTCAGAGGAGAACCCAGAGGCTGAGAAAGGGGACCAGAGGCAGAGAGACAAGGTGGAGGCCAGGAAGGGAGGCTGGGGTGCTCCCTCAGGGCTGAGGACCCACTGGGACTCCACCCCAGGGGTTGTGGTCCGCACTGCGGCTCAGAAAACCGGGACAAAGTACTTTGGGGTTCACAGGACGGTTGGGGCTCTGCGTCCCTTAGGGGTCCCTGCCTCTCCCTCCCCCAGGCTCCCAAGGCCTGGCTGGCCGGCACCTCTCCAGGCTCCGCTCCAGACCGAGCGCCCCCCTCGCGCTGCCCGCACCCGTGTCCTGGGCAGGGGCCCCCCTCGCTCTCCTGCCTCCGCGCCGCGCCGACCCCAGCTCCGCGATGCCTCCGAAGCGTCCGGCTCCGCGGCCCCGCTGCGCCCGCTCCCCGCCGCGCCACATCGCCCGCCCCTCACCCTGCGGCTATTTCGGGCTCGACCCGTAAATAACACCGCACCTGTCGCGGGCGCGGCTGCCATGGGGATCCCGGGCGTTTTCAGGGGACAGGGGGCGGGGCAGGGAGGCCGCCTGCGAGGAGGGGTCAAGGGCGGAGCTGGAAGTCCGGATCGTCTCTGGCAGGACGGCCAGCCTGGGGCGCTTCTGTCCATGGCAGCCTGGGCTGGGAAGCTGGGTTCCCACAGGGAGGAGGCCTGGGGTCTGGAGCCCTGGGTCTGAGGGAGGAGGGCTGGGGCCTGGAGCCCTGGGTCTGAGGGAGGAGGGCTGGGGTCTGGACCCCTGGGTCTGAGGGAGGAGGGCTGGGGTCTGGAGCCCTGGGTCTGAGGGAAGAGGACTGGGGCCTGGAGCCCTGGGTCTGAGGGAGGAGGGCTGGGGTCTGGAGCCCTGGGTCTGAGGGAGGAGGGCTGGGGTCTGGAGCCCTGGGCCTGAGGGAGGAGGGCTGGGGCCTGGAGCCCTAGGTCTGAGGGAGGAGGGCTGGGGTCTGGACCCCTGGGTCTGAGGAAGGAGGGCTGGGGTCTGGAGCCCTGGGTCTGAGGGAAGAGGACTGGGGCCTGGAGCCCTGGGTCTGAGGGAGGAGGGCTGGGGTCTGGAGCCTTGGGTCTGAGGGATGAGGCTGGGTCTGGACCCCTGGTTCTGAGGGAGGAGGCTGGGCCTGGAGCCCTGGGTCTGAGGGAGGAGGGCTGGGGCCTGAACCCCTGGGTCTGAGGGTGGAGGGCTAGGGCCTGGACCCCTGGTTCTGAGGGAGGAGGCTGGGCCTGAACCCCTGGGTCTGAGGTGGAGGGCTAGGGCCTGGACACCTGGGTCTGAGGGAAGAGGCCGGGGCATGGACTCCAGGGGAAGAGGTCCTGGTATCTGGCCTCCTGGGTCTGGGACACAGGGTGAGAATCTTGGGTCTTAGGGAATCAATTGCACTGCTGGGATCCTTGGCCCCCCAGGAGGCAGGGAGGGGAGGCCTCAGGGAGGGCAGGGGGTTGGCACGCGTGAACCAGAGCAGCCGGCCTCTTCATTGGATTTATTAGACGGGGCACCCATGGGGGAGCCTTCCATGCACTCTCAGCTCCCCCAGGAGCTGGGACGGGGACAGCCGAGTGACAAGGCAGCAGGGCCTGATGCCTACCCCTCACCCCTCCCTCAGCCCTTCTGCCGACTGCCGGGGGGGGGAACCCCCTTCCACCTGCCCCCTCGCCCACTGCCGGCTGCTCCAGGTGGGCCAGGTGCCCCCTCGGCCCCTGTGCCCGGCCCTGCTCTGGACTCCTCCAGCGGAGCCCACGTGCCCCGGAGGTGACTGCTCGTGCGTCTGTCTCTCCCACCAGGTCCTGTGGTGGGAGGACTTCATCTGGGCATCACCACCATCACTCAGCTCAACACTAAGGGCATCCGCAGCCTTGGAGATGGTGCGTTGGAAGCCAGGCGCGGTGGCGGTGCCTGCAATCCCAGCCACGCGGGAGGTGGAGGCAGGAGGATCGCAAGCTCGAGGCCAGAGGCGGTCTGTGTAAGTTAGCGAGGCCCTGTCTCCAAATAAACAGTTAAATAATAATAATAATAATAATAATAATAATAATAATGGGGCTGGGGGTGCACCTCAGTGGTGCAGCACTTGCAAAAAGCATGCAAGCCCGAGGCCCTGGATTCAACCCCCAGTACCACACCAAAAAAAGAAAGAAAAAGAAAAAGAAGGAACTGTGTTAAGTGGCTGGAAATGCCCGGTGAAAACACAGATGTGCCCCCCCCCCCCCGCAAGGGAAGCTGGGGCGCCTCTCCTCACTGCTTGTGTCCTAGTGCCCCTCCCTCTGTATTCCACCTGTCCCCCCGCAGGGGCAGGGACAGAGCAGACCCAGCTAAGACAGCCAGGCCTGGGGTCCTCAGGAAACATTTCTGAGGACCAAGTGAATTTTCATTTCTGGAAGCGAATTAAAGAAGCCAGGGCTTAGCCAGGCATGGTAATCCCAGCGGCTCAGGAGGCGGAGGCAGGAGGATGGCAAGTTCGAGACCAGAGGCAGTCTGAGTAACTTAGTGAGACCCTGTCTCAAAGAGTAAAAAAAATGGGCTGGGGGTGCAGCTCAGTGGTCCAGCACTTGTACAGCATGCAGGCAGGAGGCTCTGGTTTCAACCCCCAGTACCACACACACAAAAAAAAAGAAAGAAAGAAAGAAAGAAAGAAAGGAAGAAAGAAAGAGAGAGGGACAAAGAAAAAAGAAAAAAGAAGCCAGGGCTTCAAAAACAAACCTGATCCCCATCCCTGAACCCCTTCAGGTTCAAGCATTTTTGTGGTGTAAACATGTAACGCTACTATTCAGGCACAGTTCTAAATCCTAAGTGTAGACAGCAGGTCTTCAGACCCAACCCAGACCTGAACAATGAGCCCATTCCAGTTCAAGCATTTTGGCATATTTTTTTCTGAACCTGAACCCGGTGAAAATTAGGTGTGAATTCAGTTTTTAATATTTTTTGTATCGTCAGCTATTCAAAAATAGAAAAATAATGGAAAAAGTTTTATTCATCCATCTACACATCGGATTAAAATCGTAAATCCCAAACCGAACCCTCTAAATTGTTAACACGTTGAACCCGTATGGAAGCTGACCCCAATTTGTGTGGGTTTGGAGCCATGCAGGAAGCCTGTTCTTTCCTTCCGCCTTCCCGGACCTTGCCAGGTCGCCCCAGGCTTCAGGAGGGGAACCCAGAGCCAAGTGATGTGGGCAGCAGAGATGGTGAGCCGGAGGCTGGGCAGGGCAGCCTCTTCCTCCCTCGCTGCCCCGGAGCTGGCCTCCCCATCTTTGTCCATCCCGCCTGCTACAACAGCTCTCTAAGTGCAGGGTGCATTTTTCTGGTTTCATCTCTCTCCCTGGCCAGGTTCCCTTTCTCTCCTTCTTATACAAAATAATCATAAGAATTGCTTGGATTTCCTTTCCCCCTTCTTCCTCTATGGCTGGGGGTTAGCCCAGTTGGTAGAGTGCTTGCTCTGTGCACTCTGAGGCCCTCTGGTTTGTCCTCAGCAGCCCCCCCCCCCAATGGGAGAAGGACCTGGCAGCCCACTCCTGAAACAATCAGCGTTCAAGGACCCTGTGAATAGCAGAGAAGCACTGACAATGGTGCCAGGCATGGCACGGTGTCAGGGAGGGTTTTGTCCTGTTGTACATAGGGTGGCTGTGAGTCAGACCCGACTCAACGGCACCTAATAAGTTTCTCCACATTTTCTGTCCCATCCACCCCATGCACATTAGCAAGCTTGGGGCTCACTCAGCTCCAGCCCTTTCTCTGGTACCCAGCAGCACATGGGACAGCGGGACAGCTCCCCGTTCTGAAGACACTTCACACTTCTGCCCTCTGAGATTCTTCCGTTTTCTACCAATTCCTAGTCTTTTCCTCCTGGCTCCCTTTGCTCCAGGGTCGGGCCTGGTTAGTACCTGGATGGGAGACCACCTGGGAACACCAGATGCTGTAGGCTTGGGAGAAGGACCTGGCAACCCCCTCCCAAAAATCAATCTGCCATTGAAAACTCTATGAACAGCAGAGAAGCACTGACAATAGTGTTTCTCCTGTTGTACAGAGGGTCGCTATGAGTCGGATACCGACTCGACGGCACCTAACAACAAACAACAACCCTTTGCTCCACTGACAACGCTATGAGGGTCACTGAGTCAGACCCGATTCCAGGGCACCTAACAACAAGACTTTGCTCCTCCCTCTTTCCCCCCTTCCCGCAGATTGCCTCAAGCCTCCGGCCAGGACGCTTCTCCGCACTCACGTCTAACTAACCGCCTCCCATTCCCCAGCTTTAAGCGGTGTTTATGTGCTGATATTCCCAAGCCTTCCACCTTGGGCCGTGACCTCTCCATGACTCCCGCCTCATGTATCCAATGGGTTACCTGACACCCCAACTCGGATTTCCCAGACACATCTCTAACTCAACACGTCCAAAGGCCTGATGCTCCCCTCTCAATTCTTTATTTTACTTTTGTTTTTATTTTTGGTGGTGATGGGGGTAGGGACCGAACCCAGGGCCTTGTGCATCCGAGACAAGCACTCTACCACGGAGCCACGCCCCCAGCCCTTCCCACTGAGCACACACAGCAGCAGCTGCCCAACGTGGGCAGCTTCAATTCAGATTGCTCCCTGCCCCCTCCCTTGGCGTCCAGTGGCCTCCATCTATGCATCCCACTCATCACCACGTGCCTCCAACAGTAACTTCCTTTCCTGTTTTTATTTGTTTGCAACACTTTGGGGGTTGACTCCGGGGTCTTGCACATGCTAGGCAAGTGCTCTACCACTGAGCTGCACCCTCAGCCCTTTTTAAATTTATTTATTTTAATTTTGAGACAGAGTCTCACTAAGTCGTGCAGGCTGCCTCGGGCCTCCAACTTGCGATCCTCCTCCCTCCGCCTCCCGCGGAGCTGGGATGACAGGCGTGAGCCGCCACACCCAGCTTGGCTTCCACTGTCGACTCTCAAAATCTATTCCTAGCACAGCAACATGATGGTTACTGTTTGGCTTAAATAAAAACACGATCCCTGCGCGTCTCCATGCAAAACCCTCCAAGCGTTTCCCATCAAACCCAGATTAAAATTCAGATTTCTTCCCAGAGCTGCAAGGTCCTCTCAGCTCTCTGCCCTCTGCCCTCCGAACTTCAACCTGCAGATCCTCGCCCACTCTGCTCACTGCCAGGGCTTCCCCGAAAACCTGTTACTCCTTCAGCATTTTCTGCCACCTTGGGCACCCCTCTTCACCCCTCTTTCCCTCTCAGGCCACGCATCTGTTCAGATACCATAACCCGTGCAGTCGGTTATTCTCAAGGCTGCGCTTCCGCAGGCACTCCTGCTGGGCCTCTCTGACCACATCCTGCTTAGTCTCCAAAGCACTTTTTGGTCACTGAAGCAATCTTAGTGTTTACTGTTTGTCCCTCTTGAGAAATCCCAGCACCGCAGGCCCTTGTCTGTCTGTTCCCCAACTGTTACTGCTTGGATATGAATCACCCCCCGCAAGCTCCTGTCCTCGGGATGTGGTTGTCAGCTGATGGATTTTAGGAAGTGGTTTGGGTCCTGAGGACCCTGACCTAATCCATGAATTGATCCCTTGGTGGGTTCAGATCATGGCGTCACTGGGAGGTGGTGCGAAGCGGTGGGGCCCAGTTGAAGGAGGGGCACCGGGGAGGCTATAGCCTGCCCCCACGCCCCTTTCCTCTCTCTCTGCTTCCTGTACACCATGAGGTGAAGAGCCTCCTCCACCACGCATGCGCACCACCAGGCGGTTCTGCCCAAGCGTGCGGGGCCGAGCAACCATGGTCCCAACCCTCTGAAGCCACGAGCTACAGTAAGTCTCTCATCCTATGAAGTTGTTCCCTGGCATTCTGGCCACAGCTATGCAAAAGTAACAAATGCACCACCACAGCCCATGGGCCTAGGCTGGTCTGGATCAGGCAGGTGCTCAGTAGGTACTTCCTGAATACTGAAAATTTAAAAAACAAAACAAACAAGAAAACTACATCATCCCTCCATGCCTACTTTCTAAGTTTCAATGCATCTATCTGAATCTCTCTTGGCAGTTGACCTCTTATCTGTCTCTCTGGTTTATCTGCGTCTGTGGGATCTGGGGATTTTTGTTTCTGTTTGGTTTTCGGTTTTCGTATCTTTGCAGCCTCTCTGCTTTGTGCTTGTTTTTGCCAGTTCCTCTCCTGCTTCTTTTTCTCTCCTCTCTGGTTCAACTTCCTGAGTCTTTGACTCTCCTGTGTCTCTGGGACTCACCAAGTTTCGGTCTCTTTTGCCCACCCTTCTCTCCTCCTTCTGTTTTGCTCTTCCTCCAGACCACCCTTCCTCTGTTTGGCCTTTGGCCTGTGGAATCCAGGGTTCCCCGGGCTGTTGTATCCTCCCGCACCAAACCTGTCTCGTTTGCCTCAGTCTCTCCCTGAATCCTTACAGCACCAAGTCTTCCCCAGTCTCAGTGGTTAGTTGATTTGCATTCCTTTCTCTACATCTTCCGGCATCTCTCCCTGCACCGGCCCTCACAGAGTTCTGCCCAGGTGCCTGGTTCCAGCCTCTCACATTTCTAGTTCATCCACCTGAAGCCCTAAATCTTGCTATGTAGCCTAGGGTGGCCTGGAACTCGAGACCCTCCCACTTCTGCCTCCTGGGTGCTGGGATTGTAAGTGTCAAAACCGCAACCACTTGGAAGCGAATTTCTAACACCCAGCTCAGATCCTTTCCTTCCTCACTGCTGTCTAATATTCCCATTACTGACCACGTTCTCACGTGTGCCTGTGTTGGTCTTTCCTCCAGAACAGAAGCCCCTTGGGGGTTGGGGAGGAAGGGAAGCAAGCCTGTACCGCAGTGTCACTGAACCCATCCTGGACCCCAGGATACTTGCTGAGCAAATGAGACCACAAAGCACCATCCCTCACCTTGTCAGTGGCCCTGAAGTCCACCCTCTCCTCTCCACCCTGCGGCCCTCGCCTTGATCCACGGCCACCCTCTCCCCCTCCCCTGGAACTCAGGCACTACAAGAACTGGCTTGTGGATCCTCCTCTGCCTCGCCTGCCACCCCACCACTGGACCTCAGCATCCCAGAACTATTAGCCCTGTCCCCAGTGCACCACACCGCCTGACTCCCCAGCTGGCTGGCTGCTTGTTTTGCCGTGAATGCCATCCTTATCCATGACCCTCTGCTACACACTCGCTCCTGCCCTTCAGGCCCAGGCTGAGCATCGCCTTTCCCGGAAGGCTTCTGCCCACGCCTGGCGCTTGGTCACGCCATCCTCTGCATTCTGCGGCGACCATTGTGACCCTATAGCAGCACCTGCACCCTGCCCGGGTGGTGGCTTCTGACAGAGCTAAGCTCTCTAGAGCAGGGCCAGGATCTGCCACCTCCGAGGGCCGGGATCTTAACTGGCCAATGCCCCTGTGGGTCAGCGAGTGAGGGCTGAATTAAGGAGTGAGTGAAGCGCACGGCGTGGCTTGCGATTCTCCAGCACACCAGCCGCCGCCCCTGTGCCTGGGTGTTTGTGTAATTTTGCGTCCACTTTTGCGAGTGCCAGCCTTCAATGCTGCATTTTAGCAACTTTTGCCTCTCATCCCTGGGTTCCTGTCTTCGTGGCCAGGTCCGTTACGCTCCTGCTTACAACCAGTCTATGACCACCGCCCTTACGGCAACACCTAACCCACGGGGCCTGCCCAAGCGGGCTCTACCTCCAGCCCCTTCTTCCGTCCACGCCTGGCTCCCTACACTTCCACACACTCCGCAGACTCCCTCCTGCCCCAGGACCCTGGCACGAGCTCTCTGCCTGAGACACCTCACCCCAGCTCCACGCGGCTGGCTTGTCACTCTCTCATCATCAGCTACAACCTTTTTCCTCTTCAACTGGGTTAACCCTCCCCTGCCTCCTCCCCAGGGAGAATTTTGTAGCATCTCAGGTTGTCCCCTGCATTCTAAGGCTGGCGGGTAAGTGTATGACTCTCTAATTACTGCTGGTCTCACGCACAAGATGTCAGCCCTATAAAGCTGTCATGGGCCCTGTTTTTTCCGACCCTCCTGTAGGCTCAGCCTTCACCACCGTGCCCAGCAGTGAAGCGCACAGACAGATAAATCGCCAGTGATGAATGAAGAGTCCCTCTCTGTGCCAGAGCGCACGCCTCCTCCCCCAGCGCCTTCTTCCTGTACCAGCACCTGGCACACAGCAGGTGCTTAATAAGCCCTTGGTGGAAAGATGAATGAAAGGAAAAAAAAAAAAAAAAGCTAATCTCCGCCAGCACGCGTCGCTGTCCCTGCGTCCCGCGTCCCTTCTGCGCTGTCCCTCTCTCTCCGGAGCGTGTATGGATAGCTTGTAGGTGTGACCCTAGGGTCAGCGTGGGATGGGCCCCTCTCCAGGACCGGGGGCCGGGCCGGGCTGGCAGTCCCTCCCTCCCCTCCCCCCGCCCCGCCCCCCCATGCACACAGCAGAACATTAGAAAGAAAACATCTCAAAACCGCAAAAAAGAAAAAGAAAAAAAACCCCACAGCCCTCCCCCACACCCCACCAAAAAATAAATAAATAAGTAAGTAAATAAATAAGACGCGCCGCGCCCTGGCCAGAGCCCCCTCCCCGCCCGCTCCCCCCTCCCCGGGCCCCCCACGCGCGTGGGAGCGGGGGGGGGCGCCGAGGCGGCGGGGGGCCCCGCCGGGAGGGTCCAGCGCGCCCGCGGGGGTCAGCCAGGGGTGCAGGGGTCCCCCCGGGCAGCCTCGATGCACGCGCGCCCGCGCACGCGCCCCGGCCGCGCGTCTACACCGGCGTGGTCTTCCTGTTGAGCGTGTTGGTGTTGGAGGCGGCAGCCTCCTTGGCCAGGGTCCCGGGCGCGGGGGGCGCGGCGGGCGCGGCGGGCGCGGGCGGCGCGGGCGCGGCGGGCGGCGCGGTGACCGTGACGGTGACGCCGGCGGCGGCCGCCTCCTTGGGGAAGGCGTTGTGCAGCGTGAGGAAGCCGGGCGCGGCCCCGCGGTCCCGCTCGGCGCCCGGCGCGCCCGCGCCGCCCACGCTGCCCTTGGACGGGTCGCGGCTGAGCGTGTACATGGAGATGTCCGTGGACGCGAAGCCCGCGCCGCCCGCGCCGCCGGGGGACGCGGCCCGCGACGGCGACGGCTCGCTGGAGCGGGAGCTGGAGCGGGAGCGGCGGCGGTAGCGGAAGCGGTAACTGGGCAGACGGAGGATGGCCGAGGGGCCGCTGCCGCCACTGCCGCCCGCGCCGCCGCCGGCCTTGAGCAGGTCGGAGCGCGACTGGCAGTGCGCCTCGCGGCTGCGCTCGATGTAGATGTTCACGGCCAGCACGCCGATCACCTCGGCCAGGATGAAGGACAGCCCGCCGAAGTAGAAGGACCAGCCGTACGAGTAGTGGCTCTTGCGCTCCTCGTCGCGCTTCGGGCCCGGCTCGCCCGCGTTGGCCGAGATGTACACGATGACGCCGATGATGTTGCTCAGGCCTGGGCGGGGGGACGGTCAGAGGGGAGCCTCGAGGCCACCCCGACCCCGCCCGCCCGCCCGCCCGCCCCACGGCGACCCAAGCCCCGCCTCGCCGGCCTGAACCGCACCGCGAGGGGGGACGCGAGACCCTCGGCGGCGTGGGCTGACACAGTGACTGCAACAACGGGCTCAAACGTGAAGAAGATCGTGTGCCTGACACAGACTTGGGGAGTGTTTCGCTCTGTTGTGCGTAGGGGTCGCTGTGAGTCGACCCGACTCGACCACTCCTAATGACAAGGGAAAGCAGGCCCCACCCCAGATGGCTACTCCTCTTCTGGCTGGTCTAAACTGTACCCCGGCATCTAGGACCCCTCCCTATGGGTTTGAATTCCATACCCAAGGGGCGAGGCCCTGCTCCAAATGGGCCAGACCTCGCGCTGGATAGTTCTGGTCATGGCCGGCCCATCCCAGTACAGACGATCTTAAACCCTCCCAGGGTCCAGGTCTCCCTCCAAGGTGATCCAGCGTCTGCCCCTTCAGGCCTAACCTCCACTGGTCTAAACCCCAGCCTGGCTCGCCTGAACTCTGCCCCAGCAAGTCTAGGTCCCAGCCTGGCTTTCCAGACCTGCCGTAGCTGATCTAATTTATAAACCTGGGTTTTCCCCAGGCCCAACCCTTTGCTCAGTTACACTGACAATGATCTAATCTCACTGACTCCGTAGGCCCGCGTCCATTGTTAACACACACTCACTCTTTGTTACATAGTCTCTTCTATGTATCTATTCTAGGCCCGCCCCAGCTGGTCTAAAATGTGTCTTTTTAGGCCAGGCCCAGGGGCGTACACCAGCGACTCAGAAGCAGAGGCAAGAGGATCGCTAGTGCGAGGCCAGAGGAAGCCTGTGTAACTTAGTGCGACCCTGACTCAAAATAAAAAGTAAAGAATGGGCTGGGGGTGCAGCTCAGGGGTAGAGCACTTGTAAGGCATGCATGAGGCCCTGGGTTCAACCCCCTGTACCGCAAATAAATAAATTAAATTTGCTCTTATTAGAGTTAGTTTTCCTTATACTCAGGGCCCCCCTCCAGTTCGCCAAACCCTAACCCCTGCAGATTTAGGCCAGGCTAACCCCCCCCTAGCCCTCCCAGGCCTAGCCAGCCTCTCCCCCTGCAAATCTAGACCCCTCCCCAAAGCCCACCTTGCCCTTTAAGTATGCTAAATACTCGCTTTAAATATGCTAAACCCTCCCTCCGTGTCCCACCTCTTTAAAAGGGCACTTCCCCATGGATTTGCCTGGGCCTACTCATTTAGGGTAGAAAGAGGGTCTTACCCCAATGGCATGTCACTGAAATGAGTTGGATCGGGCCGCTGCCCCTTTAGTCTTAGAGATTTGGCTTTCCGCTAGCTTAGGCCTTGGCTCTTGAAGTGACCAATCCCGGATTCTGGCCACAGTCCAGACTCTTGAATCACCCAGGTTAATACTTGGTGCCCTTAGTGGTATAACGCCGCCCGCCTTGAATTTTCCAGGCACTGCCACTGATTTCCTACCCTTCCTCCAAGACCAGCCCCTTCTCGGATCTCCCTGGGTCTATACGAGGCTTAGCGCCTTTAAACAGGGGCCAGTCCCACCTCGCTATCCTCAAGACCCCAAGACTATCTAATATGTCCACCCCCTCCCCATCCTCCTCCACTTCCGTCTCCAGGATCTCGGGCTTTGGAACCGAAGCGCCCAGCATCGCTCATTATGCACCAGACACCTGTCAGTGCCGGAAGGCGCCGCAGGCACCGCACCTACCTTACCCAGGGCGAGGCGGAGGCGGTGCAGCTTGGGAAGAGCCTGGGAAGCACCGGGCCCCAGGGGGCCTGAGGGGAGGTCGCTTTGCAGGCAGACGCGCGCGCAGACACGCATGCGCACGCGCTTGCCCGCGTGGGCCGCCCCCGCCCGGAGCCCCCTCCCTCTGCCTCTCACCTGCTGCCACGAACAGGATCCCGGCGCCCAGGATGATGTTCCTCTTGGACTTGTAGACGCGGGAGGCTGCCACGCACACGCCCCCGAGCAGCAGCAGGATGGCGCTAAGGATGGGGAAGATGCTGGAGGCCCGGACGACCCCTGCTGGCGGAAAAGGGAAGGACGCATGGATGGAGCGAGGGATCGGACGGGACCCTGCGCCCCCTGCCTGCTTTGGCCTCCGCGTCCCTCGAGCTCCAGTCCTCTAACTCTGCCTCTATTTTTTCGTCCCGTTCTTTTTTCTATTTTTGAAATTTCGCCAGGTCTCGTCTGATTTCCTATCCCTCTTTTTTCTTCCTTTTTCTTTCCTCTTTTTTTCCTCTTTTTTTTTTCTTTTTTTTTTTCTTGGTTTCTTTTCTGCTTTCCAGGCTTATCTTTTTCCTCCTTATTTCTTTAAATCACTGGTTTTTTTTCTCAACTTTTCTATTGGTACACTCTGATTTCTTTTTCTTTTTTTTCTTTGCCATTTCTTTCTTTTTTTCCCATTTTTGCCATTTCTTTTTTTTCTCAACTTTTCTATTGGTACACTCTGATTTCTTTTTCTTTTTTTTTTCTTTGCCATTTCTTTCCTTTCTTCGAATTTCTTTCCTTTCTCCAGATCGATCAGATTTCTTAACACCTCTCCACCCCTTCTCCTCCAAAGCCCTCTCTCCCTCCATCGTCCTCTCGCTCTCACTCTTTTCTGCAATCGTTTCCCCTGTGAAAAAAACCCGAAGCCATCAGAGTTTGTGATTTCTGAGCCGGGCTGAGGCCTCAGCCAATCATAATCCAGCCTTTGCCGCGTTCTCGGCGTGGCAGCCAATCGCAGCGCAGGGTTCTGCGCCCTCTCGGGAGTGGCCGGTCCCTGTCCCAGATTGCCCCACGTACAGGGCTGCGCCGGCCAATCCCAACTCAGGAATCTACAGCCAGGTATAGCATGGAGTGGCCGAGGGAGCCTGAGAGCCAGGGGGCCAATCGGCATACAGGATCGCTCCTCGCCCCGCTCCCAGGAGGGGAGGGGTCGGGAAGGGTGCCCCTGAGCCAATAGGGAGCCAGAAGATCTCAGCGTCTGGGTCGGGATTGGCTGGGAAGCGCACTTATGCGCCATCCAAGGGCCGCCCAGTCCCTTTCCCGCCCTGCGCGCCGTCCGGCCCCGCAGCCCCCTTGTCCCCAGGTTGGGCCTGGCCCCCACGTACGCAGCAGGTACTCCGCGCTGTCGTGGTCGTAGTCCGTGTCCTCCGGGAAGTGGTTGATCTTCACGCAGACGCCTCTTTTCAGCCCTAGAAGGGGGACGGGGGTGATGGGGGTGGGGACTTCAGAGTTGGGGGTGGGGCGACCCCCAGAGAAAGAGAGAGAGACCTTCCCCTTCTCCTTCCCCAGAACTCGGCTATCTCTGGGTGGATTGGGCAGCAGAAGACGCGATCCCTGAGCCGTGTCAGGGTAGGTACAAAACTTTCAACCTCTCTGGTCTGTTTCTCCACTTGATTTGTTTTTGCTTAAAAAAACCAAAACAAACAACAACAAAAACCAAAAAACCGAAAGAAAAGAATAAAATCCCACAGACAAGCATCCTTCCAAGCCCCCAAGCCCTCTGCCTTGTATCCTGGGCTGTCCCTCAGCCTGGGTGACCTTCTATCTCCATCTCTAAGGAAGAAGGTGTTGATTTCAACTGCATCAGTGCTCCCTTGTGACTCTAAATTAGTTGAGAATTCTAAAAAATAGGAAAAGAGGGGGGCGAGGACTGCATTTTCCCCGACCCCCCAGGAAGTCCACTTGGAGGAGGGAGCAGCCCAGCGGGTCCTGGGAGCTGAGTCCCCTCCTTCTTCCATGTAGAGGGAGGGATTCCCAGTCTCTCTTCACTGCGGAACCTGAAATCTCTTTAGAGTAACCGTGTGTCTGAAGAGGCGGTTCTGCGTGGCCAAGGGTCCTACAGGCTCACCCCTTCCTCAATCCCAGAAGCCCCTCCTCCCACCATCTTCCTTACATCCATTGAGACCCTGTCTATCTTCTCATCTTTGGGAATAGGTTCTGTTTTACCAGCACTGACACATAGCTGTCTACAGTCGTACCACCCTGACATCCGATCTTGTCAGATCTCGGAAGGTAAGCAGGGGCAGGTCTGGTTAGTACTTGAATGTGAGACGGCTTGGGAATAGCAGGTGCTGTAGACTTGGGAGATGGACCCTGCAGCCCACTCCTGAAGCAATCAGACATTGAAAACCTATGAATAGCAGAGAATCCCTGACAGTAGTGCTGGGCATGGCACAATGTCGGGGAGTGTTTCTTTCTGTTGTGCATCAGGTTGCTATGAGTCGCACCCAACTCTGTGGCACCAAATAACAACAGAAAGAACACACAGCTGGAGGAGAAAAAAAAAAAAACCATCAATATATTTAGTTTCCTCAGCTCTCTAAGCTCTCTCCAACCTCCAGCCGTTGCCTCTGCGAAAGAACATTCTGCTCATGTTATTGGCTGTAGCAATACTTACCCTGCAGTGGCAGCTGGGGTGGGGTAGCCCTCCTGGAGGAAGCATTCCCTAAACGCACGCGCTGTGCACCCCAGTGCTGGGTCAGCGTTCTCCTCTGGGACAACAGCTCCCTGGGCTTGACCCCCTGGGATGGGCATCAAGTGGACTTACGATATTTGTTCTCTGCAAGCTGGGGATTCCTGGTGGTAGAGGCCAGGGGCTGAGACCTCCATGTATTCCTAGCATTGCCTAGCACCAAGCCTGGCTCCCAAGAGGCCTCGGAGAATAAGTGAACGCATGGATGAAATAGTGAATGAGTGGTAGGGTAGCAGAAGAGGAGACAGGAGGCTCACCAAGACAAGGCAAGGAAAAGCAGGAGAAACGGGGATAAAGGAAAGAACCGGAAAGGAGGAGTATTAGGCAGTGAGTAACAGGCTAAAGTATAAACATCTGTGAAGTGCTCCCTGTGGGAATTAACAGGAGCCCCATGAAACAACGGCATCTCTGTGGTGGCCAAAGGCTAGGTCTTGGGGTCACATTGTTTCAGGAGGAAGCGCAATTCCATGGCTTCGTTATTCTGTGGCATTGTGACAAAGGCCAACTTAATTCCGTTCCCTCACCTATAAAAAGATAAAGGGACCTAACTCACGGGGCTGATGTGAAGATTTGATCCAGATAAAGAGATGTGAGACTTTGCCTGGAACATAACTGAACGCTGGGCTGACATATTGTACCCACTGTCCAGATGTGGAAAGCAAGGCACAGGAAGGCTCACCAAAGGGGAGGGGAGGCAGAATTGAGACACGCAGCGGGATTCAAACACGTGCCACTGAGGTGTCGGCAAGTGGACTGTTCACTACTGTTTTCCCGTCATCCAGGATGCTGCCTAGCACATAGTAAATGCTTAATAAATATTTTGAATGAATGAGCGATTGAATGGGTCAAGATGAACATGAAAAATGCTCAAAATCACTGATCATTAGATGAAGTGAAAACCACAGTGAGGTCCTCTTTCTCTCTCTTTCTTTCTTTTTCTTTCTTTCTCTCCTTTCTCTTCCCCTTCCTTTCCCCCTCCCTCCCCTTCTTTCTTTCTTTCTTTCTTTCTTTCTTTCTTTCTTTCTTTCTTCTTTCTTTCTTTTTTTCTTTGCTTTTTAAGACAGGATCTCACCATGTAGCCCAGGCTGGCCTCGAACTTGCAATCCTCCCGCCTCAGGCTCGTGAGTGCTGGGATTGCAGGCGTGCACCACCATGCCCAGCCTGAGATACCATCTTATATCCACTAGGATGGCTCCTATACATATACATATAAAGAACAGAAAATAAAATATGCAGGCAAAGACGTAGAGAAACTGGCACCCTAGTGCATTGTTGGCAGGATAGAGAATAGTGCAGCCACTGTGGAAAATAGCATGGGCATCGGTCGCCAAAAAAATTAAAAATAATACAAGCATAGGATCCAGCAGTTCCACTTCTGGATGCAGACCCCAAAAGAATCGAACGCAGGAGCTCAAAGGGATATTTATGCATTCGTGTTCATCACAGCGTCATTCCTAACATTCGTAACAGCCCCAAAGCGGAAGCAATCCAAGCGTCCCTCGACAGATGAATGGAGAACATAAACAAGATGCGGTAATATACATGCGATGGAGTATTATTCAGCCCTTAAAAGGGAATTGTGAAGTGTTACAACGTACAGGAACCTTGAGGGTGTCATGTTAAGGACAATCACACAGACAAACTCCATGATAGTGAGGGGCCTGGAGTAGTCAGAGTCACAGAGACAGAAGAATGAGGGTTGCCGGGGCTAGCGGAGAGGGGAGGGAAGTGTTTAGTGGATAGAATTTCAGGTTTCCCCTTCCACTGCCGGGGATGGAACCCAGGGCCTTGCACATGCAAGGCAAGCGCCCTATCGACTGAGCTACACCCCCAGGCCTCCGAGTTTCAATTTTGCAAGCTGTCAGAGCTTCCAGAGACTGGGTGCAGAATACCATGAGCACACCCAACATTACGGGGTGCACACTTGAGAAATATTAGGACAAGTTTGTATCACGAATATTGTACAACTTTTTTTTTTTTTTTTTTGAGACAGAGTCTCACTCTGTCACCCAGGCTGGCCTGGAACCCATGATCCTCCTGAGCCTCAGCCTCCAGAGCGCTGGTATTCCAGGCAAGCACCGGCAGGCCCAGCTTTCCCACAACTTTACAATCTCCTTTAGAACAACTCTTTAAAACTCTTCCCCAGCAGCCTATCCATATGGCGCGATACAGGGAAGACAGTGGGCTCAACTCCTGCCTTTCTTGAATGGAGCCATCTCCAGAATGGTACGCAGCACACCAGACTGAACGGAAGAAGCACGTGGTGCCCGGCCTCTAACAGAGGAGCCGCTCAGCACTAACGATAACTAGCTCTCACGGAGCACCAACCAGGCGCCTGGTACCGCTAACCACGTGACAGGTGGTTCACGAACTCACTCAGTACTTAGGATGACTGAGGAGGTATGCAGGGAGAGGATCCCTGCCTTACAAATGAGGAAACTGAGGCACAGAGAGGTGATGAAGTTGCCCAGCCCCCGCAGATGCCCCATCCTGGGGAGGAAATTTCAGCAGAGCTTCAGTTTGAAGTTGGCTGGGCAGCACAGACTCTAGAACCAAATTCTCTGGACTCCCATCCCAGACCTACCACTTCCCCGCTGTGTGGCTTTGATGCTGTTGTTAGGTGCCAATGAGTTGGGTCCGACTCACAGCAACCCCTATGTACAGCAGAACGAAACACTCCCGACGCTGTGCCATGCCCAGCGCTGTGTCAGTGCTTCTCTGCTATTCCTAGAAGTTCCTATGGCTGACTGTTTCAGGATTGCTTTGGGAGTGGGCTGCCAGGTCCTTCTCCCATTTTTGCGGTGCTGGGGATTGAACCTGGGGCCTCCGAGAGTACAGAGCGGTGCTCCACCAACTGAACTAAACTCCAGCCCCTATGTGGCTTTAGGAACCCAAATTTCCCGGGGCTTCTGCTTCCTTACTGGGAAAATGAGGGTGGTTTTGTGACTCGATAGGGGTTGGGTGAGATTCCAATGAAGTTTAGCTCAGTTGCTAGAGTGCCTGCTCTGAGCTCTCTGAGGCCCCGGGGTTTGACCCCCAGCACTGCAAAAATGGAAGAACGAACTGGCAGCCCGCTCCCGAAATAGTCAGTCATTGAAAACCCTATGGATAGCAGAGAAGCCCTGACAATAGTGCTGGGCATGGCACAGCGTCGGGGAGTGTTCCTTTCTGTTGTATATCGGGTCACTATGAGTTGGACCTGACTCCACGACACCTAACATCACCACCAGCATTGTAGCTCTGCAGGGTTTGGGTGAGCTTTCAATGAAGCACAGAATGCATGCAGCGATGGCAGAACCCTTCCTATTACCTGACTTATCCGGCAGACTGGGTGATTTTAAGTATGAGGAATGAGGATGAGGCCTGCGCAGCACAGATCCAGGCAGGTGAGGGTTATGAGTCAGCTCTGTTGTGGGGAAGCTGTGTGGAGACAGGTCCAGTGCTGTGCCTCTCACGTGCCAGGTGGCCCCGGCTGTCACATCCCCTCTGGGGCCATCAGCTTCCAGCTCTGACAAGCGGGGGATAATAATGCCCTCCCTGTGGCGCCATTCTGAGGACGTAATGAGCTAACAAGGTAACAAGGCAGGCAAAGTGCTGAGCGCAGCGGCTCCATGGAGCCGGCGGTAATAGAGGGTGTGCATCTGGAGTCCCGGGCCTGGGGCACAGGTGCCTGAGGACAGGACTCAAGCAGAGCTGTCCCATGTGATGCCACCACCCTGAAGAGGCACTCAAGGGGCATCATGAGAGTGAAATACACCGTGGACTTCAGACTCGGTCAAAAGGAGAGAGAGAACAGATAGAGCCTCGCAAGTAACTTTTCCTATTGATGGCATAATCGAACGCTGTTTTGGCCATGCTGGGTTCAATGTCAAGTTCGCTTGCTTTGCTTTTCTCGCTGGGCAAGCACTCTACCCCCATGCTGCACCCCAGTCCTGCCTGTTTCTTCTTATTTGTTTTAATGTAGCTACTAGAAAAAGTGGGCTGGGGCTTAGCTCAGTGGGTAGAGCGCTGCTCGGCCCTCTCTGAGGACCCAGGTTCGATCCCCAGCACCGCAAAAATGGGAGAAGGACGTGGCAACCCACTCTCCAGGCAATCCTGATACGATTAGCCTCTGAAAACCCTATGAGGGTCGCTATGAGTGAGACACAACTTGACGGCACCTAACAACTACAACAAGAGCTAGAAAATACTAAATTAGCCAGGCATGGGGTGGTGCAGGTCTGGAATCCCAGGGGTTCAGGAGGTGGAGGCAGGAGGATGGCAAGTTCAAGGCTCCGGGCAGCCTGCATAACTTAGCGCGGCCGTATGTCCAAATAAAAAATGAAAAATGGACTGGGGGTGCAGCCCAGTGATTGAGAACTTGCAGCTAAGCCCTGAGTTCAACCCTTAAGTACTGCAAAATAACAATATGATAATAATAATGTTATATACGCAGCTCATGTTATATTTCTGTTGGGCAGCATTGGAGGAATAACTTCTGGGTTATTTAGGGAGGAAGGACTCGGGGCTTAGTCAACTGAATTCCTAATAAGAAGAAGGAAAAAAGCAGCAATAGCAAAATGCGAAGCAAAGAATGCAGCTGTCAGGTTATGCCTGCCCGCCTCCTAAATGCTTTATTCGTTTCAGCTCATCCACTCACCCCCGACCTTGTGGGTTAGAGTGATTATGGGCCTCATTTCCCAGTGATGGACAGGAGGCACAGGAGGTTAAATACACGGCCCAAGGTCATGCTACAGTCCTGGGCAGACTAAAGGAAAACCCGTCTGATCCTAGGGCTCACAGCTCCATCACTCAATCGGTCTCGGAGACTCTGCGAGGGAGCTGAGGGCTAAGCCACAGAATGTGCAGGCAATGGCTGAGGGGTCCAGGTCCTATACTGCTGAATCACCTGTGGGTTCGAAGCTGGTGTTCTTGGTGCTTTGTTCCCCTAGGAAATGAAACATGCTTGGATTCCAATCCAGTCTCTACTGCAGACTGGCTGTGTGACCTTGGGCAAGGCACTTCACTTCTCTGAGCCTTTGCTTTCTCTTCTCCAAGAAGGAGGTAGCAACAGTAGCTCCTTTGCAGGGTTATTGTGAGTGACGAGTGAATGACAGTTATAGTAACAATAAAGTCAGCCTTCCTGCACTCCCTCCGTGACACGCTAACCTCCTTCCGCTTGCAGGACACCCACTTACCTGGTTTTGCCCAAACTTACACTCCTATCTCGGCTTGCCTTGCTGGCTGCCTCTATCTGCCCTTATGTCTTAACCTTTCAACTCCTTTCTGTTTGTTTCCGGGCCTCCCCTTCTCTAAGCAGATGGCCATCGCGGTCCCGTCTCCAGCACAGACTTGCATCTTCTTTCTGGCTTTATTTTTAATTTATTTTTTCTTGCCATACTAGGGGGCTGAACCCAGGGCCTCGTGCATACTTTGCAAGTGCTGCACCCCTGGGCTGCTCCCCCAGCCCATCATTTATCTTTTATCTTGAGACAGCTAAATTATGCGGGAACTCCAAAGCCGCCTGCCTCCACCTCCTGAGTTGCTGGGACTACAGGCCGGTGCCCGTGGCACCTGGCAGTTTTGTTTGCTGTTTGTTTTTGTATTTTTTTTTTCCATATTGGGGATGTAATTGGGGCCTTGAGCACATTAGGCAAGCGCTGTACCACTGACCTACATTTCCACCCTTAGTTGTTGGTGGTGTTAGGTGCCATCGAGTCGTATCCGACTCAGAGCGACCCTCATAGGGTTCTCAGTGGCTGATTGCTTTGGGATTGTCTCAGGAGTGGATCACCATGTCCTTCTCCCATTTTTGTGGTGCGGGTAATTGAAGTCAGTACCTCAGAGACTGCAGAGCGGCGCTCTACCAACTGAGCTAAACCCCAGCCCCCACCCCTTAGTAAGCATCCCAGATTTAACATGCCTGAAACTGACCTGTGATTGTTGTTGTTGTTGTTGTTGTTGTTAGGTGCCGTCGAGTCAGTATCCAACTCATGGCGACCCTCATAGGGTTTTCAATGGCAGACTGTTTTGGGATTGCCTTGGGAGTGGATTGCGAGGTCCTTCTCCCATTTTTGTGGTGCTGGGAATTGAACACGGGACCTCAGAGACTGCAGCGCAGCACTCTACCAACTGAGCTAAATCCCAGCCCGACCTGTGATAGTCCTCAATAAGGAATTAGGGAGGAATTAGGGAAGAGAAAATAAAGGAAATAAAACACTGACTCTTCCAGTGGCGAACGGCCCCCTCATATTCAGGCCATAGCCTTGGCAAAGTGAGTCTCCCCTGGGGACCCCTTTGTCCCCCAGGGGGGACAGCTGGCAATGTCCAGAGACAACTTACAATTTTGGTTGTCACGACTAGTTCGGGGATAGTGGGGGCAGCTGGCACAGAGAGGGCAGAAGCCAGAGAGGTTGCCCAGCCTCCTGCGACGCACAAGTTAGCTCCCACTACATAGAATCCTCCATCCCGAAACGTCACGCTCGCGGAGGGCAAGACCCTAGCTCCTCCCCTCTTCTCGTGCCCCACAACCGCTCCGTCAGCACTGCCTGCCCACGGGACTCCGCCACGCAGCGCCAAGCCAGTCGGCTCCCTGGCTCCACGGTTCCCCCTGGAGATGAGCCACCTTCTGTTTCCCCTTTTGCCTTCCCTTAGTCACGGCCCACCCTGCAGCGAGGGCCGCCCTGTTCAGACTGAAGCCGGCTCCTGTGAC
>VMDO01010298.1:52598-72470 GCA_007922755.1 Pedetes capensis | reverse complement strand
TAAACAGAAATGGAACCCAAGGACATATAGAAAAAATACTATATAGTAAAAGATAGAGAAGACTTGGATGGGAAACTTAGATGGGAAGCAGGGGAGGGGGAAAACATAGAGGAGGGTAAGGGGTAACCTATATGAATAATGCCTATCAAATTGCATATATGAAAATTGTCACAATGAAAAGCATGTCAAAATGAATCGCGTTATGATGTACATTAAAAATTTCTAATAAAAAAAATCAAAAAAAAAACTACTGCACTTGTGACTATGCTTTTTATTTCACTTGCAAGTGGACAAATGCATTTTGAATGGGATAGGAAAAAGAGTGAAAGTCATCCATTTTAAAATTATCTTTAGAGCCAATTACCATGGCACACACCTGTAATCCCTGTGACATGGGAGGCTATGGGAGGAGAATCATGAGTTCAATACTAGAGGCAGCATGTGCAATGTTGCAAGACCTGGTTTCAAAATAAAAAAAAAATAAATTTTAAATGGGCTGGGAGGTACAGCTCAGTGGTAGAGCATGTGCCTAGCATGTCTGAGGCTCTGGGTTAAAACATCCCAGTACTGCGAAAATCAATCAATAAAAATAAAATAAATTACCTTTAACATATTTGATAGCAGGTAATACAGGCAAATTTCTCTTGCTGTTAGCACTAAACTAAGTATGTGATAGTGCTCCAAGTAGGTACAACTCTCATTCTGTCTCTTATTCTATGCAGCCCAGTCAGAGGCCTTATAAATAAAATTATTTCTTCTATTTTACTGGGCTTAAATCTTGCATTAGTCTGAGAGATGATGTTTATCATTAATTCTGGCCAATATGGACAAAGAAACTGTCTCTCAGTACTTAACTTTTCACGGATAAGGCCCTTGGCTTCTGATGAGGGATGCTCTAAGAAAAGAGCCATGTCAAACATACCATTTTCTGAAGTCCTGTTTCTGAAAGCAATGTTCACTACTCTTCTCATGGTCCACTTCAGAAGTTTGTAAGATGGTGTTCATTAAACTTTGTCCATTTTACTTTCAAACCTAGAAAGGTCAGATCTCAATCTGCACTATCGTTAGTGTTCATACTGATGCTTATGGAATGAATTCCTGTGTTCAAATTTCTCCTATCCTTCATATTACTAATCAGTCTGTACTTCCCCTTTGTTCTGGTTTCATTTAAAAAGGAAAAGCTATTGTATGCTATATATTATTTTTTATTAAACTACTATTGGTTTTGGAAAGACTTAGTGAGATAACACAATCAAGTAAGTGCCATAATCTCACTTTTCATGTGAAATAATCAGAATTAATACCTACAACTAGATTTACTGCTACTGATGAAACTAAAAAGAAGGAAACTTACTAGGAAAATGCAAGTATACTAAATTAGCAATAAAATGTTACACAAACTGCACTGGAATACCAGTAAAGGGACCATAGTTAGAGATTTTTCTTTCGGTTTGTCTTTCAGAACAGAGAACACATGCAGAAGTATCAACTAATGTGCTAGAATTTCTACATTAGGAGATGACGGTTATGGCAGATTTCTTTTTTTTTTTTCTCATTTTATATTTCAGTGCAAAGAATGCAAGCAGAAGAAATATCAACTAAATAGAACTGAATAGATTTATGCAAGACGTGCCAAATCTAAGTAACATCTAAAAATGTACTGAAAAATAATGGACTAACAAAAACTACCATAGGATGTTTAGGAGGTAGCTACAATACTACAAAAGCAGTACAATTCCTCTAATACTTTCCACTTCAATTGCCTCAGCAAATCTAAAAAGACTGGCTCAGAAAAGAGTAATTACTTTTGCATCTTCAAATGTACTTTATCAAGAGGAAAAACATCTCCCAACACAACCAGACCCAAAGCTCCCAATTTCATGAAAGTGATTTACAATTTCACTTGGCTCTGTATGTGAATAATACCGCAATGCAAACTCAGGGGAAAGGACAAGCAAGACAAGGAAAGCAGTAACACATTCCAAATTTCTCTTTTAATTTTGTACTTATTGATTTGATAGATGTTAAATTCCATTCATCTTTTTTCCTAAAATCTAAAACTCAGAGTGACAAGGAAATTACATTCTCTTTGGAAAAATTCTTGCTGAGGCATTAAAGATACAATGAAGAGTGAACTGAGGCTCTAGCACTTACGAGCTCAAGCTCTTCTATAAGACGGCTAAAGGATCAATACTACTTAGTTAAGACAGGGAAAATGTTACCCCACAAAGCTAAAAAGCAGTGTTGACTAGTCTTACTTTTCAACCAAATTAAAATCCAATAATGATTTATATTTAAATAAATTTTGTGCATAAAATAACTGCATAAGCAGACATTAGTATACTGCTATAGGTGCAAAGAAAAGGGTACAGCTCAGTTTAAAAGAGAAAAAAATTGGGCTAGGAATATAGCTCAGCCATAGTGTGTTTGCCTAGATATATGCAAGGCCCTGTGTTTAATTCATAGCACCACAAAATGAAGAGGCGAGGAACAGCAAAATTGGCCTACACTAATAATAGTTATGAGTGGGATAAATTAAAATTTTTTTGTTGAGCTGGCTACCTATACGGAGAGAAGCTGTTCTTTGTGACTAGCTCCCCTGACAGACCAAGTAACTTCATAGGATATACTCATGTAATTTTGGAGCTAAACAGCTTTCAGAAATAATCTACTGCAAGGTTTCTGATCAAAAGGACCACCAACATTTAAAAAAAACAGAATACAAAAGAAAATATCAGAGTGCATTGCACATAAGGTTAAGTTTTGTTTTGTAAACTTTTGAGTAATTATACACATACGTATTTGTATATTGGATGACAAAGTAAAACATTTATTATTGGTTGTAGCCAAAAAGCTTGAAATACAAATGACTTAATACATCACTTTGTATATGGGGAAAACTAAGGCACAGAAAATAGAAGAAATCAACCTATTCTGGTCATCATAATCACTGTGGCAAGAGGTCAAGTGAGAAATATACAAAAAAACTCTGGTCCTAGAAAGGAAATGCCCCCACTACAGATGCTAATTTATAACTTTCCCAAGTAGGTTTTTACTACTTAACACAGAATTTATATTCTCTGACCTATTCTTTAAAATTCACCCCAAAAAAACCTGGTACAGTCAATCAGACAGCTGTGACCTATCAGTCATGAATGGTGCTGAAAGAAAAACAAACCCTTCTCTATCTTCATTTCCCTTTCTTGCAGGTGTTTCTTTTAGTGGAAAGCCATAATGATGAAATTTCTTTATACTTCTTAAAAACAGCACAAGATATGGAAAGACAGATAGATATAAAGAGTTTAAGTATGATCCCTCAATCTGGCCAAATTTCCCCCTCAAACTGGCCAAATGGGTGTTCTAATTTAGTCAACACATTATTGAAATGTGCATACTTTTAAATCTTACAAATTGGACCGCAAATGTAGATCAGTGGTAGAACACTTGCCTATCCTGTGCAAGGCCCTAGGTCCGATCCTCAGCACCGAAAATACAAAAACAAAACCCTCCAATTCCAAGTCAAGAAACTGGTTTTAAGAAAACAAGTACTGAAACATGTATGTTTTTAAAATAACATGAAAAAAGGACAAAGAAATGAGTCTGAAAGGATTCCTAGTGGCTAAATCTGGGACAAGTTGAGCTTAAAATAATAACAATATAATAATTGCAATGGATTTAACTTACTGAGTAAAACAGAAATCCGTGGGTTTATATGGACACAATTTAAAATGAGTAAAATGAAAGTTCTTCCTTACAGTAGAAAACTAATAAACATCATAAGTAGGCTAGCAGGATTGTAAACTAGTACATCCATTATGGAAATCAGTATGGAAGTTCCGAAGAGGAAAATCAAGAAGCAAACTATCATTTGATCCAACAATCCCACTCTTAGTAATATACCCTAAGGAAGCTAACTCTTAATACCACAGAGACATCTGCATTTCCATGTTTATTTCAGTAGTAGATATGGAATCAAACCAGATATCCTTTGACAGATAAATGGATTAGAAAGATGTGGTATATACATAACATAGATTATGCAGCCCCCCCCCCCAAAAAAAGAAACCCAATGAAATTGCAGTATTCACAGCCAAATGGGTGGACTTGGAGATCATTACGTTGAGCAAAACATCTCTGTCCCTAAAACAGAAATGTCATATGTTTTCACTCATTTCCGAAAGTCAGATGGAGAAAATTGTTTTCCAGTTGCTTTGCTTAGACATGATACATTTTTACTGATCACTGTTTAGTGGTTTTACAAAAAAGAAAAAGAAATAAGAGAAGAAATGAAAGGGGAAGGGAAAAAGACAGGGAAAGGGGAAGGAGAAGGGGGAAAAGAAAAGAGCTAGGCCTAGTGGTTCACATCTGTAATACTAGCAACTCTGGAGGCAGAGGCAGGAAGATGGCAAGTTCAAGGCCAGAGCCAGTCTGTGTAATTTCGCAAAAACTTGTCTCAAAATAAAAAGCAAAAAAATGGGCTGGGGGTGCAGCTCAGTGGTACAGCACTTGCAAAATATGCAAGCATGACACCCTGGGTTCAACTCCCCATATTGTTTAAAAATAAAAGAAAAAGAAAGAAGGAAAAGAGAAAAGAAAAATATTGATCACATACAAGTAGAAAGTAGACAGAAGTCACTAGAGACTAAGAAGGGAAAGGAGAAGAGGGGAGAATGTAAGGGTGGAAATGGGTGCCAAAACACAGCTGGGAGAGGGGGCAGGGATTATAAATGGATGCTAAAACTAGTGGGTGAAATTTTGATGAAGAACAAGTCAGCAACGTGGTCTCCAAAGTATCTCACATCAATTCCTTATTAACTAGAAAGGGACTGTAGTGATTTTACAGTGAAGAGGCCTTAATAACATGCCCGTGGTATGATGCACTTTGGACACAACATAGCTTTTGTGATTGTTTCTCTCTTAAATGGATAACTTGAATGACAAAAAAACACCAGACTCAAATTGAGGGATATCCCACAAAATAAGCAGACAGTATTCCTCACTAGTGCCACAGTCAAGAAAAGCAAACAAACCAAAACAGGCTAAGGAACTATTCCAGACTGAAAACAACTTAAAGGGGCATGAGGACTAAATGCAATGAAAATTAGACTTGGGGGAAGCAAAAAAAAAAGGATATTCTTGGGATGCATGATGAAATTTGACGATGGACTATGGGTTGGTTATTAGAACTGTACAAACATTAGATGTTCTCATTTTAATCACTGTACTATGGCCTAAGAGAATGTGCTTGTTCTCGAGGAAATATACACTAAAATATTTAGGGAAAAAAGGGCATGATGTATTCAACTTATACAACGGTTCAGGAAAAGATGTATGTGGGTATGTATGTACAAACACACACAGACACAGAATGAAAAAATGGCAAAACATAAACTGCTAAATATTTACGAGGGCTATATATGGGAATTCCTTGCATTATTTATTTTTGCTTCTTTGACACTGTACCAAAATAAAAAGTTTTTAAAGATGTGTACATGGGAGCAACTCAAGCATCCATCAACAGATGAATGGGTAAACAAAATTTGGTATACCCATACAATGGAATGTTAGACAGCCTTAAAAACAAAGGAATGTCTTCATATGCTACAATATGAATGAACTTTAAGGATATCATGATAAGCGAAATAAAATAATCACACAAAAATATTGAATGATTCCAATTACACAAGGTATCTAGTGTAGAAAACTCCGGAAGACAAAATGAAGAGAGAATGGGGAATTGTTTAATGGGTATAAGGTTTCAATCATACGAGATAAAAAGTACTGGAGATGAACTGCATAACAATATGAATGTACTTAACATGATTTAACTATACACTTACACACTGTTAAGGTAGTAAATTTCAGGTTAAGTGCATTTTACCAGAATTAAAAGTTTATAAACATATATAGTAAGTTAAAAATTTTTTAATGGTGTGTATTCAACAAGTCACTGCAATCTTTTCTGTAGCAATGTTAACAACCAAAATGTCCTTTAAGAGAGGAGGCAAATGTATATGCATACACAGTGAGAATAAAGTGGAAAATGGAGCTTTATAAAGCACTATGTTTAATATTGGGAGGAAAACTTGGCAATCCACTCCTGAAGCAATCCCAAAACAATCAGCCATTGAAAACCCTATGAGGGTCTCTATAAGTTGTATCTGACTCGATGGCACTTAGCAACAAGTGTTTAATATAGTATCTCAGTATAAATATATAGTTTGAGTTCATTTCCAGAATTATTATCCATTTCTCTCCCCAAAGTTTCAATTAACATGTAACATACGTTTAAGAGGGGTAATGCCCAGGAGAGAATTAAAAAGAATACTGAGGCCAAGCACGTAGTGCACACCCGTAATCCCAGCAACTTGGGAGGCGGAGGCAGGAAGATCGAAAGTTCAAGTCCACCAACAGCCTGCATACACCATCTCAAGATAAAAAATAGGAAAGAGGTTGGGAGTGCAGCTCAGTGGCAAAACACTTGCAAAACATGCACAAGGCTCTGGGCTCAACCCCCAACTGCCATGCAAAAAAAAAAAAAAAAAAAAAAAAAAAGGAATAATGATTGGCTTTTAAAAAACAAATTGATATATTGATTGATTGCAGTACTAGGGGCTGCACCTAGGGCTTCAAGCATACTTTGTAATCACTCTTCCTCTGGGCTGCATTTCCAGCCCATTTTTTATTTTTTAAATTGAGACAGGGTGTCACTAAGTTATGTAAGTTGCTTTTAGCCTGCAAACCTATGATCCTTCTGCCTTCACTTCCTAAATCGCTGGGATTATAGGTGTGAGCCCCCATGCCAATTGGATTTTCTTTCCCCTTTTCTTTAAATAATACCCATGTATTTTTAAAACTATTTTTAAAAACCACAGAGAATGACAAATACTCATTTGCCCCATTACCTAGAATTAACTAATTTTAATACTTGTCATATTTGTATTATGTATTACTAATAAAGCTGTGGGCTGGGATTTAGCTCAGTTGGTAGAGCACTGCGCTGCAGCCTCTGAGGTCCAGAGTTCAATTCCCAGCACCGCAAAAATGGGAGAAGGGACTGGCAATCCACTCCCAAGGCAATCCCGAAACAACCATTGAAAACCCTATGAGGGTTGCTATGAGTCGGCTACCGACTTGACGGCACCTAACAACAACAACAACAACAATAAAGCTGCAGTTCTCCCCCCTAGTGCTACCCTGCTTCATAATAAATCCATTATCATGAATTTGGAATATCTCCTTGTATGTCATGTATTTATACTTATATTACCTATCCATAATTATCAGCTCCTTTTTGATGTGCTTTGCTTTCAAGACTTTTGTATCTAGAACGACAACTAAACATCTGAGACTACTGTAACTTCTCAAAGCCAAATGGTTATGAAGGTCTATTGATATTGAACCCCCCACATGTCTGTCAGCTTGTGTTGTGAAGGTGTGTTGTGGAGGCTTTGTGTGTTACTGTGATGCTGAAAGATACCACCAGTATTTTAGATACCAGCAGGGCCACCCATCGTGGACAGGTAGCTGAGCTTCCAGACTAAGACAGACTAGAGAGAAGGACCCCACAGCCCATTTCTGAAACAACTAGTCATTAAAAACCCTATGAACAGCAGAGTTGTTGCTGGTGAGTGTCATCTAGTCAGTCTGAACAAAGAAGCACTGTCAAATATAATCTTGGAAAATGAGTCCCCCAGGGTAGAAGGTATTCAAGAAACAACTGGGGAAAAGTTGTCTCGTCAAAATAGAATCAATCTTAAGGATGGGAATGGAGTCAAGCCCCTAGGACATCCTTTTGCTGATGTGGTATGACTCAAAATGAGAAAAAACATAATGGCTGCAATCTTGGGTGCAAACAAAGAGAATGTATGCATGGCACCATTTTGGGTAGTGTTTTGTTCTGTTGTACATGGGGTCGCTATGAGTCAGAACTGACACGATGGCCCCCAACAATAACATTGATATTGAAAAAGTATAGGTGATAAGTCAAAATTTAAGTCATGTCAGAAACTTTTTCTTCTCTTTAAAAAAAAAAAAAAAACACCATCAGATGAGGAAATGGCTTTCATTTGACCTTTTTCAGATGAGTATCTTTAGAGACTCTGCCTCAGAATATCCTCTTAAAAACCCATCATTCAAAAATATCCCATTTTTATAAACAGTTTCTCCTGTACATTCTTTCTTCAACTAAAATGTTACATTTGCTTCAGTTTTAGTTGGTAAGATTCATTTAAACTTCAAGTGTTTCAAAATATCTATGTCTTTATCATATAATATGTCATAAGCCCTTTCATAAAGAGCTAATGGTCTAACATGCTAAGCAGAATCTCTTCCTTGATTGCAATCAAAAGGCTGCACTGCACATTATCACCTTGGCCTTTACCATATAGAAGGAAGCAAAATGTGTCATCAATAGGCTAAGGGGAATAAAAGCTCTCTAGCCACTTCTACTGTTAGGATTTTCCAAACAGCAACAGCAGAGAAAAGGACAGGATGAGATGAAACCACTGATTAATCCTTGCAGACCTGCTTTGCTGGCCTGCAGAGCCACCCTAGAAACCTTCATCCCCCATGTGTGGACTCGCATAAAGACGCAGAGTGTAACCTGCTCTCCTTTTACTCTCTGACCTCTTCATTTTTCAGCATTTGTACTAATCAGCTCATACCCCTCTACATAAATTCCTCAGAGATCATATATATATATATATATATATATATATATATATACACAACAGAACAAAACACTACCCAAAATGGTGCCATGCATACATTCTCTTTGTTTGCACCCAAGATTGCAGCCATTATGTTTTTTCTCATTTTGATATATATATATATATATCATGAGAAGGAAATGTCACTCCCTGCAAGAAAGGATTAAGGATGTACAGTTTGGGAAGTTAATCTCTGGTTGACCCAACTTCTCAGTAAACATTCAAGAATTTGCCAGGCTTGTTATCACCTATTTGTGTTTGTTAAACAGGCAGTCATTTGACTGGTCTCTGTAACAGTTAGAAGGGTATATGAGAGTACAACCTGTATATCCACCCTTCAGGAGGATGACAAAGTCAGAATATTAAAAGTCAAGGAATCCTCATTCTAATTAAGGAATATCAGCAGTGGCTATGTGCTCTTTGTGAAGACCTGTGTGGCCCCAATCCAATGATAGTGCCTTGATCTAGACATGGAAAGTTGTTTCCTTTATCTACATTAAAGTGTGTATACATTTTACCTGTCAGTTGATGTTTTTCAATCAATTATATTATCAACACCACCCCATTTCATGATCAATATGGATCATGGAAAAAATTTTATCAAAAAGTTATTTAAGCACCCACCTTTAACATAGTGATGGGTCAATGGTTATAATGCTTGTCAAAGAAGCACCAATACACTCTTCCTAAAACCAAAAACCTGACCTGAATTTGTAACTTTGTAAGTTCAGCTATGTGTAACTGTAACACTCTAAATTCTTCTTGGGGCAGGTGAATATTGGACAAGCTTAAAAGAAAAGCTTATTTGAGGATGAAAATGTTTGACACAAAGTATGCATTAGACCAGGACACAGAGACAGGCAAAAACTTTCAAGTCATTTTTATAATTTATCCCTGGCCTATGGATATGCTTATCCTCTTTAATTAGCTAGAGTACACAGACCATAGTAATCCTGCTCAGAATGTTACACTTCATGATCTTAAAAACCTTAGATGAGAATGCTTTTTTTTTTTAATAGTGTTTACTGACATCCAGAGAAGAGAAGCTGAATTCAACTACCCTTGCCAGAAATTCTAATGAACCCCAGATCACTAGCTCGTGTCAGACATCAGGAAGACCACAACCTGAGGGATACACCAAGGATTGGTTTTCACTCTGATAATACTAAAAATACTTGCTATTCATTTACTGATATTTCAATTCCCAGCACCACAAAAATGGGAGAAGGGCCTGGCAATCCACTCCCAAGACAATCCTGAAGCACTCAGCCATTGAAAACCCTATGAGGGTCGCTATGAGTCAGCTACTGACTCGACGGCACCTAACAACAACAACAACAACAACAACAACCCTTTGTACTGATAAACTTTTAACCTAGAAATGTCTACGGGACACTCTTCTCTGATCACTAAGAGACTGACTAGCTCAAAGAAAAACAATGTTAGCAGGAGGTATCAGAGTTTCCATCCTGCTCCCTAGGTAAGAATCCCATTACATGTTTTACAAGCTCTGAAGCAACTTGGTATGTTATAAAGTAAAACTAAATGAGAAAGAAGATGTCTGTCCCACAAGAGAGAAAGGTATACATTATAAAGATGATGAGCTCTGATTTTGTAGTTCCTGGATATCTTTTGAGATAGTTAACCTTTTAAAATATATTTAAATTTTACATGTTAAAGTTTTCATACAAACTTAGGTTCTACAGTCTATCTCTACTGAGCTCATTTTAATAATTTCTTTGATATTCTCTATTCAATAGTTCACCCTGAACTATTTCTATTCAATGAATCACTATAATTAAAACTTGCTTTAAATCTATTTATAATTATATAGTTTTGAAACATTTATAATTTTATATCTTGGTCTGAGTCCAACATCTGGGCCCTCTCAACAGTAACTACTATTGCCTGCTTTTTCTTTCCCAGTATATGGTCACACTTTCCAGTTTCTCTGTCTGACTTAACAACATTTTGTAGAAAACTGATAACATATTAACTCTGGTTACTTTCTATCTCCTCTACCCCTGCTCTGGGAATTCCAGATTTAGGGGCTTGGCTGGACTAAATCTATGAAGTCTGTTTACCCTAAAGTGTACAGTCTCTGGTATCCATGCTCAGATTTTTTTCCCTTTATTTTTTAGCTTTGCTTTCTAGGTATCACCCCCTGGGTCCTCTTAAGTCAGTCACTGGTCAAATGTTTTGTGCCTCCTTTGCTAGTCAGATCTTCAGTTTTACCTGCTCAAAGTGTGTGTAACTTGGAGAATGCTATGACATTTCAAGGAATTTATGATTTCGTCCTGCATTCAGCCAGAGAGAGTAACTTGGAGCTTTTCTGTCTCGTTACTACTGAGAGGCTGCAGCCTTGGGTATGTGCATAGCCAATACTACTTGGAGATGAATGTAATTTTATTTCTAAGCCTAGCTTCCTAGGAACTTCTCCCTTCCTCTACTCAGGCTGAATCAATAAGACTTCCATGTTTTGCTGATGGAACTGTTTGTGGCATCAGGAATGCTTTCAAGTTTGCTTATGTTCTGCTCTGACTGTGAGTGGGTACGATGTAGCCTTCCAGACTCCAAGGGATGAGTGTGAACCCAGGAGGGTGATTTTTGGCTGTCTTATTCCTTGGATCTGTAACATTTCTGGCTGGTCTGCCTTTCACATGGTGCTACTACTATCACAGAGCTACCTTTCCCTCTTATCTGCTCCATAGTTTCCAACAATGCTTTTAGCTCTAGACCAGGGATGATCTACGGCATCTAACAACAACAACAAGGGGTGTCCAATGTTTTGGCTTCCCTTGATCGCACTGGGTAAAGAAGAATTGGGCCACACATAAATTATGTGACATTGTTGTTGTTAGGTGCCATTGAATTGGGCCGGACTCATAGCAACTCACAGAGTTTTCAATGGCTGGTTGTTTCAGGGTTGCTTCGGGAGTGGGATACCATGGATATGTTGGTGTTAGGTGCCACTGAGTCATGCCTGACTCATAGCGACCCTCACAGGATTTTCAATGGCTGATTATTTCAGGATTGCTTTGGGAGTGGATTGCCACGTCCTTCTTCCATTTTTGCGGTGGTGGGAATCGAATCCAGGACCTCAGAGACTGCAGAGCAGCACTCTACCAACTGAGCTAAACTCCAGACTTGCCACAGATATAGTTAGTGTATATACATAATAAGGGAGGTCACCAAGAAAATAAACACTAAAAATGTATGATGTGAAAAGATTTTGTGGAGTCTCATTACTAACTGTCCTGGTCCATGGTTTGGACATGCCTGGTCTAGACTTTCTTCCAAATAGTCTTTGTGGAAAGAGCTGTGGAAAACTTCCTCTTCCTTCTTCCCAATTCTTAACCTTAACTACTGCATAGGTGTTGAAAGAAGCAGTTTGCTTCTCCCAGAGTGACATGCTAGTTCATCTTTGCTTGTCCCTCATGATGCAGAACCTCTATCCTATGAACAAGTTGGGGCAGAGGCAATCAAATGCCTAACATTCTTGGCCTGTTAGTTTTGGAAGAGAGTCCTTGCCCTATGATTTGGAATTAGGTTAAGGAAGACAGCCTGATTCCTCCTAGCAAACACTCTATACCTGTCAGAATGGGGCTGAAGGTAGATAAGAGACACTGGCAGCTTGTCCTCCTGGGACAAAAATGTGCCCTTAGTTTCAGTGTTGGGGGAAAGGGGAACCCTGTATTCTTGGCTACACTCACCTAGAATAGACATTACATAACTTGAAGCTGGCAGAGATAGTGGGTGAGAATAGATTGTAAGTTAAATGCCACAAACTCTTGCTGTCCTTATCAAGCTTTAGTAGAACTTTTTGAATAAAGATTTCTTCATTTGCTGCCTTAGAACACTTCACAGAGATTTTACTTTATTCTTAATAATTTTCACTAAATGATTATTTCACTGGGGAGAAGATCCACCAAGCTTTACATGATACTGTTCCAGAAATTTTCACCCTGAACTATTTCTAGAAAATCAAAACATGGCCGGGCATGGTACCACGTGCCTGTAATCCCAACAACTCAGGAGGTGGGGGCAGGAAGATTCCAAGTTCAAGGCCAGAGGCAGCCTGTGTAACTAAGCAAGACCCTGTCTCAATTTAAAAAACAATAAATGGGCCTGGGATGCAGCTCAGTAGCAGGGCACTTATAAAGAATATATGGGGCTCTTGTTTCAGCCCCCCATACTAAATACATACATACATAAACATATACATACATACATACATACATAAAACATGGATATACAATGATAGAACACACCTTTCCCAGATTAGTTTGCTGTATTCTTGATTGACTCAACATTGCTTATGTAATCATTACAAGAAAAGAAATGTAGACATTTTTACAGTAACAATCACATTAAAAGAGGATTCTCATATTCATCAAGCAACATAAACTTAATATTTTGTACATGTCTAAATATAATTATTGATAAATGAGAATGTGGGTACATACCCTACCCTTTTTGGAAGGTTATTTTAAGCTAAAATATACAATCATTTAAATGCTGCATGTACATGCCTAGCCATGTATCATCTCAGTTGCTTAGAAACCATGAGGCATGGCCTGAATAAGCAAAATTAGAGCAGAAGGAAGGAACCCTTTGTTTAAAAGAGGCTCAAAGAAAAATGCCTTAACTATGATTATATATTTTGAAAATGAGCCTGCAAAGTAAACAAACACATGGGAGGTTTAGGATGTCACATGGAAAGATGACTTCCAAAGCAAAAGCACTTAAATTCTTACTACCCTTGAGTTACATACTTTAACTGGATTGTAGTGTAGTTATAGTTCAAAGAATTCAAGTGTATGTACAAAATTTCCATCATCTCACCCATCAAAGTGTCAAAAAAATCACTAGGAAAGAGAAGTTGACCTATATTTATGAATTCCAAAAAGTCAATGTGAAATTAACTTTTCATTAGGCTCAGTACATGTAAATACTTAATTTCCACTCAATTCTGACTATTTCATAGTATTAATCAGATGTAAGGCAATGATCAACAACTCCGTATTTTTTTGTTTTTGTTTGTTTTCAGTACTGGGGAATTGAACCCTGGGCCTCATACATGCAAGGCAAGCATTCTACCACAGCCACATCTCTCCTCTTTATTTTTCTTCTCTTGTTTTTATTTTCTTATTTTGTGTTTGTTTGTTTGTTTTAGTGGTCCTGGGGAGCTGAACACAGGGACTCCCACATACTTTGCAAGTGCTCTACCACTGAGCTGCAACTGCAGACTTTTTTATTTTTTAATCTTGAGATAGGGTCTTGCTAAATTAGGCAGGGTACATGTGGCCTTGAACTTGCAATCCTCTTACCTTTGCCTCCATCTCCTGAGTCACTTAGATTACAGAAATATGTCACTGCACCCAGTTGTTTTTATTTTTTATTTTGAGACTAGGTTTCCCTAGGTGCACAGGCTGCCTCTGGCCTTGAACTCACAATCCTCTTGCTTTAGCCTCCATAGTCAGGCATGTAAGGTGCCCAGCAACAACTTTGTACATTTAATAGGAAATTTTAAACCTGATTGAAAATAACAGAAGACCCACAAAGAATGTAGTGTCTCTTATCACATAAAGAAGATATTCACTGGAATTGGTTCTAGTTTATATTATCTGTGAAGTAATCATTGTGATTTATATTTGGTTACATCTAAGAAAAAGTGGCCTGCAGCTGTAGCCCTGTGGCATCCGATCCCATCAGATCTCGGAAGCTAAGCAGGGTCGGGCCTGGTTAGTGCCTGGATGGGAGACTGCCTGGGAACACCAGAAGCTGTAGGCTTGGGAGAAGGACCTGGCCACCCCCTCCCAAAAATCAATCTGCCATTGAAAATCCTATGAACAGCAGAGAAGCACTGACAATAGTGTTTCCCCTGTTGTACAGAGGGTGGCTATGAGTCGGATACCGACTCGAGGGCACCTAACAACAACAACAAGAAAAAGTGATCTTTCAGAATTAAATAAATTCAGATTCTGATTGTTGGTAGTCACTCTGAATTATCCTCTGAGAAAGTATACATTTGGCTGGCTTTAAGTGCTCAACTTCCTATAAAATAAAACTAAATTTAGAAAAGAACAAACTGCAAGACTAAATGGCTTAAGCAAAAATTTCTCACCACTTTTACCCTACGCCTTTTTAAAAGAGAAGTAAAACGATTTTTAAGGTTGCCACTGGCTATAGTTCCCAATGAGGATAAGAAAATTACTTTAGAAACCAGTAGGACATACCATATAAAATTCAAAAATTCTTCAGCATAGTCTCCCTTTGAGGCTCTTATGGTTCAAGTATTTGTGAGCTACAGATCTTGGGAGACTTACATAATTTGCAAGCAGGAATCCTTTTCCTGCCTTGTACAGAGATTAAATACAGGAAAGACTCACCACACACACACAAGAAAAGGATAGTGGCCCCTCTGGCACGCTCTAAAGGTCAGCAGGGGGACCTACCTATACAGTTCTTTGTTGGTAACAGTGCTATATCCACACTACTCACTTTCCAGTTAACATTTCTCTTTTGTTTTCTTGGCATGACTGAGAGTTGAAGCTAGGGCCTCGTGAGATGGACCTCCAGTCCCTTTTGTACTTTTTATCTCAAAAAATAGGATCTCACTAAATTGTGAGGGGTCTCAAACACATGATTCACCTGCCTCAGCCTCCCGTGTCCCTGGGATTGCAGGCATGTACTACAGTGCCTGGTCTTCAGTTGACATTTCTTGATGCTTTCTTAAAAGACATAATGAACAGTTGGAAATTCCTACGAAAATGAACTATTTCCTTGAAAATACTATGTTCTATTCAGTCGAATTGTAAGACTAGAGAAGTTTTATTTATGGTCTAATCTAATTGTTGGTACATGTAAAACACACAGAACAGTTGCAAGAACAGCAGGGCCAATAAATGGGAGCTGCTAACCTTCATCTTTATCCTGCAGACAACCTCCCTGACACAGAAGTCATCAAAGGCCTTCAACTCATTTCTAATGACATCTACCCTCTATTCTATTTCAGCTAACAATTCCCAAGGCAATAACCTGACCCTCAGGACTCCAAATAACTCATTTCAGAAACCTTAAACACACTACTTTATAACAACACCTTACTTTCCTCCTACAGTCTGGGCTTACTTCCTTTATTTTCAACTATTCTTGTTTTTCTTCCCCCATTCCCCTCCAGAGGTTAGCTTCTTGCAGGTCTTATGTTCTTTATCCTACACCTATTCCTGTGGACCATTATCTAGATTATTGTCCCTACTTAACACCTCCCCTGCAACCCTGACTTCTGTTCCATAGGCCTACAAACAACTGCCCACACATGGATCAATTCTACAATCTGCTCTAAAATGCCCAACTCTGTTAGGAAGACTTCCACAACTGGGTAGACTGAGGCCACTTCAATCCAAATAGCTCCCTTTTTACTCTCTGTATATGCTGCTTCCTGACCCTCAGCACATAAATGTGCTAAAATCTATTCCAATGACACATGTTGTGGAGGAGCCTTTTGACCCCTGGGTGCAGAGCTATCATTCTCTTTCTGTTTTCATTCAAGATTCTTTCTTGATTTAAGATAAGAGAAGTGCATGTGTAATAACACTAGAGGAAGTAATGTCTACATGATGATGATTAACAATACAAAAGAACCATCACCAAATGTTCAAATAGGACAAACCTCCAGAAAACAAATGTGGATTGAAATAAATAATATTTGGAAGTGACTTCCGTAAAGCACTTGTAAGGTCCTCAGAGAGTAGAAATTCTTCAATGTGAGAAATGGATTTGATAACATTGATGTAGGCAGGTTAACCAGACAGTGCTAGTTTTTTTGGTACAAGATTTGGCTTTAAGTCATATCACAACAACGTGAAATCAAGATTCTACAACATAATGTGTCATTAATTTTATCTTTTTTTACACTATATATACATTTTTGACACCAAATTTACAATGTGAATTCAAAACAGTTCATTGCTTTTTTAATATATGTTGTTGTTGTTGTTGTTGTTAGGTGCCGTCAAGTTGGTATCCGACTCATAGCAACCCTGCGTACAACAGGTGAAATACTATTGTCAGTGCTTCTCCGCTGTTCATAGGGTTTTCAAAGGCAGATTGATTTTTGGGAGGGGGTTGCCTGGCCCGTCTCCCAAGCCTACAGCACCTGGTGTTCCCAGGCAGTCTCCCATCCAAGTACTAACCAGGCCGACCCTAAGCAGCTTCCGAGATCTGATGGGATCAGATGCTACAGGGCTACAGATGCAGGCTTTTAATGTATAGGGAGTGGTTAAAAAATGTATTTATGGAAATTAAATGTCACAAATGTAAAATAAACACCAATGAATAAACTACAGTTCTTGTCAGTTACTCAACAAGTCCTCCTGAAAAAAAGTCTAAATTACTTTTTAAAATACCAAGTACAGGCCAGGCACTGTGGCACATGCCTGTAATCCCAGCTAGTCAGGAGGCTGAGGCAGGAGGATCAAGAGTAAGGCCAGAGGCAGCTTGTATAATTTAGTAAAACCCTATCCAAAAATAAAAGAGGGAAGAGCTGGAGGTGCAGCTTAATGAGAGAGCATTTGCCAAGTGTGCACAGACCTTGAGGTTCAACCCCTTAGTATTGAAAGAAAAGGGATGGATGGATGGAAGGAAGGAAGGAAAAGGGAGAGGAGTGGAGTAGAGTGAGAGGAGGAGGGGGGGGAGGGAGGGAGGGAGGGAGGGAGAGGGAAGGAAGGAAAGAAGGTGGAAAGCAGGAAGGGAGGGAGGGAGGGGAAAGGAAAGGAAGAGAGAGAAAGAAAGAGGGGGGAGGGAGAGGGAAAAGAAAAGAAAAAAGAGACGAAAAGAAAAGAAAAGAAATTGGTAGTTATTCCATTTTGAGAACCATTCTTTAAAAGTTGATAGTTTTTCATATAACTGAAGTCTCCACTGGGGAGAAGACCAATTGTCAGCTTTCAAAAATGAATCCTTTTAAGTTTTTTCTTCTGGTTTTGCTTTATATCAATTTTTAAACCACACTAGAAAAATGATTTTTAGTTACTTTGGTCAAGGATCTTTAAAAAAATACACTGCAATTTTTTTTTGCAAGACAACCCAGCAAATACATGATGTGCTCCCTCTGCTGGCTTTGCAAAAGTTATTCCTTAGATTCCTTGAGGTAGAAATACAAATACATTTTTCCTAATAAGATAACTATGCAGGTGTCACATCCCACTATAATATATGGGACAGCCTTTCAGCAAAGCAACTTAGTATTGGATCAATCAAAGTAGACTTTTCCTTCTTATTCTGGATTATTTTCATGTATTTTAAAATCTCCATTAACATGGGCTGGGGTAGGGGTGAAGTAAGTAAAAGCTTCAAACAAATAAAAGAGGAAGAGATTATTTCACTAAGTAAAAACATTGAAGTATATAATTTTGGCACATTTGAGTTCACACAAAAATGAAACTGAATGGAAAACCCAACACATAAACTCAAATCTATACAAAACATACAAAAACCTAAGGAAACCTCTGTTTCTACAAAAAGCCTAGCTTTGTATTAATGCTTGTTCAGATCCCAAAGGGGACAAAAGGTTAGAAAACTGATGTGCAAGCTAGACAATATTCTTCAATTAGAAGCAGTGCTTCTAAATTCCTAAAATTTTAAGTCATTTGCAAAACAAAATTTATTTTGAAGGAGTAAAAAGTACCCTTTTAAGTACCGTTTTACACTACTGGTAGGAGTGCAAATTAGTTCAACCAGTATGGAAATTGCTATGGAAGTTCCTCAGAAAACTAAAAATAGAACTATGATATGATCCAGCTATACCACTTCTAGGAATATACCCAAAAAAAGATAAGTCATCATGCCAAAGGGACACCTGTACCTGCATGTTTATTGCAACACTCTTCACAATTCAAGGGTATGGAATCAGCCCAGGTATCCATCAATGGATGATTGGATTAAAATTGTGGTATATATACACAATGGAGTATTATTCAGCAGTAAAGAAGAATGAAATTATGTCATCTGCAGCAAAATGGATATAACTGGAGAATGTCATTTTAAGTAAAATAATTCAGACTCAAAAAAATACTGTATGTTCTCACTCATGTGGGAGCTAGATCAAGCTTAAAGAAAAAAATATACATAGCAAGACACATACAATTATGCACATCATCTAAGACTGGAAAATACAAATGGGCCAGTCATGAAGGGGAGGGGACTAAAGGGAAGGGAAGGGCAATGGGAAAGGCGGCGGGGATAGGGGGACAACACAGAAAAGTAAAGAGAGAGAGAACAAGTACAAAGTACAGGCTGCAACTCTATGAAAATCCCGTAATATATCTTATTATACTGTATGCAACTTAAAAAAAAACATATTATATCTCATAAATACCTACAATTATCATTACATGTTAATCAAAAGTTTCTGTATAATGTTTAAGGAAATTCAAAGTGTGAACAACCCTAATTTAATAATGGCACACTGTATATATGAAGTGAATTATCACTCTGTACCCCACAAATATATACAATTAAAATATTTTTAAAAATCATGACAAGACTACCCTTTTAAGCAAAAGCTCTAACTCTGCTTGTTTCAATATCTATTCATTTTAATTGGTTTGCCAAGTGCCACTAAATGAAATGTCACAAGAGTTGTTACAGAGATATCCTGTGATTGATCCCTGAGAAGCTTCTAGGGAGAACATGAAAATCTACCTGCTTCTTTGCTACAATAAAACCAAACATAAAAGAACTTTCCACTCAAGGCACAGTTGCTAATTGTGTAACAAGTATAATCAATTATAAACATTATGATAGAAAAGTAAGTGTGGATTCGCATGTAAAATTCAGAGTAAATAGAGAAATATGAGTAAATGGAAGGATGAATAATCTTTCTAAACAGAGCCAGATTACTGTTGTTTAAACTACTAGCTGTCACACACATGCTGTTCTAATTACCTGGTTAAAGCAGCCTGCAGACCATTCCTGTGAGCCCCGTACAAACGACTGGCTTGATCTCACAGTGAGGTAAGCAGGGGACCACTGCAATAAATATAAGTTCCATTAACTAGATCAAACAATTAGCTGGTACAATGACATCAGTTCTAGCTAAAAAAAAAAAAAAAAAAAAAAAAAAAAAAAAAAAAAAAAAAAAAAAAAAAAAAAAAAAAAA
>VMDO01010298.1:0-52498 GCA_007922755.1 Pedetes capensis | reverse complement strand
GACATGTTAATCACTTAAGGAATGTCTATCTAAAAAAATGGTAATACAAGGTTGATTAATCCTAAATTTATCTAATATCTCCCTTCAAGACTGAAGACATCAAAATAATAACTAAGATATTTTCAAGACTGCAGGAACAAGGAGCCTACCAGGTAGAACATCCCCACAGTGGAACTGGTCCTTCCAAGTAAGAGCAACTGCTCCCTGGGAGAAACTGAGGCTGACCTCTAAGCAGGAGGAATCATCTCATGTCAGAGACTGAATTACTTCCTCAAGCAATTAATGACCCCCGCACCACCACCCTCAGGATCCTGAAGAACCAGGCCTAAGACAATAATCAAGCAGACCACAGTGTGACCAAGCCTGCCCCCTCCACCTGACCCACTTGTTCTTCCCCTACATAAACCTGGAGTTCTAGTCAGTACACCCAAAGATAAGATTTAGAGCACTGGCTGCCCTACTCTTCACACTGATTAATACATTCTTTTCCTACTTCACCATTAACTTTGTTTAGTTGGGGAAGGGGCAAGTGGCAGGACATGGTCTGTTGGGATTCCCTCAGGTCAGGTGCACCCTGGGTCCTAGGATCTGGTAACATTTCCATCTTTTCTTTTTAAATAATGAACACTGGCAAAGTTGGATTAATATTTCCTAGCCTATCTCTGAATTCTGAGCCCCCTTTGACTATATATTAAAGCTTGTATTATATGGTTGAATTTCTATAAACAGTAAGTGAAAGCCATGACTTTTTCTATTTTTTTATATCAGATCTAAATAAATTATTTCAAACTTAGCTCTCAGGAATTTAGCTCTTGGGTAAGTGTTTACCTGTAGCCATTTTGGCTAATGTGTTCAAATTCTTCAACTAGCAGACTTCCATGACATTTCAAATAAACTTCTTAGTAGCTTTATACCCAAAGGACACAACTTTAGGCCAACAATGTAACATAGCAGCCTTGTACTAGCATTTTGGAAGGACCACTAAGGCTTAGGGCTTATGCAAAGTAGCAACCTGGGCTCTGCCTAGCAAATTCACAGGCACACAAAAACAAACACTGATCTTTATCTTCTAGTGACTAGGCTTAATAAAGTCTGGGATTTAGCTCAGTTGGTAGAGCACTGCTCTACAGTCTCTGAGGTCCCAAGTTCGATTCCCAGCACCACAAAAACAGGAGAAGGACTTGGCAACCCACTCCTAAGGCAATCCCGAAACAATCTGCCATTGAAAACCCTCATAGGGTCACTATGCGTCGGACACAACTCGACTGTACCTAACAACAACAACAGGTTTAATAAATAATTTAATTCAGAGCACACCTCTCTAATCAATGATATGTTGATTATAAGAAAGTCTGCTTGGTTCTAAGTAAGATAAGACATGGCATCCTGAAAGCTGTCACCAGTATCTCAGACACCAGCAAGGCCACCTATCCACGGTGGACCGGTTTCAGCTGAGCTTCCAGACTAAGACAGCATTGGGAGAAGGACCTAACAGCTTACTCTTGAAGCAATTAGCCACTGAAAACCCTATGAATAGCAAAGGACTATCAAATATAATGCTGGAAATTGAGCCCCCCAATCTGGAAGGCATTCACAAGATGTCTGGGGAAGAGTTGCCTCCTCAAAGCAGAGTCAACCTTAATGACAGGCATGGAGTAAAGCCCCTGGGACCTCCATTTGCTGATGTGGCACAACTCAAAATAAGGAGGAGCACAGTGCCTGCACAACAATGGGCTCAAACATAAAAAATGTGCACGGCATAGTATTGGATAGTGTTTCATTCTGTTGTACACAGGGTCGCTATGAGTCAGACCCAACTCAACAGCACCTAATGACTAACAACATCATAATAACTAACAACCTAACAACATAACTTCTTCAGTAAGGGCATTCTCCGCAGCATTTTTAATAGGATTGGTGCTTGTTGTACGGCATTGTTTGCTATTCAGTTTAGTGAAGTGTCTTCTTCCTTTGGATTCAATTAGTATTTCATATTACTGTATCAGCTGGTATTGATAAGTGTGAACATGATATTCTGGATATATATGAAAAAATCACTCAATTTTAGAAACTGTTTACACGTGCTTCTTTAAATTTGACATTGTTAGTGAAATCAATAAAGTAGTCTGAGTACTTATAGTCTGAGTACTTATATCAATGTTAAGAACATCTTAGGCAAAGCTAAGGATATAGTCCAGTAGTAGAGCATTTGCTTATTAGAATGTGCAAGGTAATGAATTAAATCCCCAGTACCAAAAAAGGGGAGTGAGGGACATAGGTCAGTGGTAGAGAGCTTGGCCTAACATGTGTAACAATCTGGGTTCAATCTTAAGCACTGCCAAAAAGGCAGGATGAGCTTTATTAGCCAGGCATCATGGCTGTTGCTGCTGTTCAGTGCCATCAAGTTGGGTCCGACTCTTAGTGACCCTACGTCCAAAAGACAAAACACTACATGTCACAGTGCTATGCCTGGCACTATTGCAATGTTTCTCTGTATTCATAGGGTTTTCAATGGCTGATTCTTTATTGGGAATGGGCTGCCAGGTCCTTCTCCCAAGCCTACACTACCTGGTATTCCCAGTCAGTCTCCCACCCACGTACTAACCAGGTGCAACCCTGCTTAGCTTCTGAGATCTGAAGGTAGCAGACACCACAATGATACAGCATCATGCACATGTCTATAATCCCAGCTCTGGGGAGGCTGAGGCGGGAGGATCCCAAGTTCGAGGCCAGCCAGGGCTACACATAACAAGACCCTTTCTCCAAAAGCAAAACCAAACCAAAACAAGCAAGAAAAGAACATCTTCAAAGATTATCATTTTTGCTGTACTATGTAACTGCTGTAATTATTACACTGATTATATCACTACTTAATCTATTACAGAATTATTAGCATTATTATAGTAACATGGAATGATGGCATGTCAAAAAGCATAAGGCACAAAATTGTATGACTCACTGATGTAAAACACAAATGTATAGCACAGATACATTAAAATGTTCTGAAAATGTCTAAATGGGAACTCTAATAAGCAATTAACTGCTATCTCAATGAACCAACAACTTCAGAGAAGGCTGTGATTATCTTCCTTTACAGTTGGAGAAACTGAGGCTCTACCTGTAGGAGACAGATTTTCAGATAGATCTTGGACTGAGGTAAGGACTGAATATGCTAGAGAATTGACTGTTTCTAAAAGAGCAAGAGGAAATGTAGGACTACAATAGTGGGGCCACCAGATAAAAGTTTAGATTTCAGGCATAAAACACAGATCTACCGGAAGAGTCAAGAGAATGACCTGATGAGAATAGGAATGTCAAAAGTTAGTATTGAGGTGGTGAATCAGGAGGTTAACAAAGTAGTAAGCTCCAGGCATGTGATTACAAAGTAAGCATTACTTTTAGGAAAAAGGAAGAAACAAGGAAACAAGTGGTAATATCAAGAATGGAGGACAAACACCAATAACAAAAAACCCACTATGTACTGAAAAAAGCAGTAACTTGATTATGGAAAGACCTAGATTTGATCTGACTATATAACCTGGAATGGGAGAAGGACATGGCAATCTATCCCCGAGGCAATCAGAAATAATCAGCTGTTGAAAACTCTATGAGGGTTGCTATGAGTAGGATATCACTCGACAGAATCTAACAACATATAACCTGGAGGACAGCTATATATTTCTAACTGAAATTATTATTTCTAACTGAAATTATTATTTTCATCTTATTTCAGGTAGTTACCAAGCTCTGTGCCCCACTTATTGCTCTCCTTCACGTTATTGTTGTCATCCATTTTGGCTCTACAGAAGACACTAGAATTTTGTTTCCACAGTCAATATTTATTTTAATTAAGCTACAGCATTATTTCATCTCCTGTTCTTCCTTCTCTTGGGGGGGGGATAATTCTTTTAATGAAGATTTGCAGGTGACAGGTTCTCTTGGTTTATACTGACATGAAGATATCTTTCCTTCCTGTTATTTCTGGAGAATATTTTCATTATGCTTGTATTTTACTATTTTCTTACTATTATTTTACTATTATATTACTATTATTTATTATTATTATATTACTATTATTTAATATTTTACTATTATGTTCTTTGTGCCCTTTTAAAGGTGTCATCACCTTTCTAGATTTTATTATTTCTGTTTAATAATCAATTGTTGGTCTTAATTTTGCCTCTTTGAATAAAATGTGTCTTCTCTTCGTTTTCAGCAGCTTTATTATGATTGTTTCCCAATTCTCTGTGATCCTCACACCTTGTAGTGTTACTATGATAGGCACTAGTATGGATTTCTCTTTATTTCATATTTTGATAGTGCTATAGAAATTACCCAAATTAGATAAAAATGAGCAGCATAAAAGCATGAAAAGTAAAGAATAGAGCATCCAAAGGCAGCTGGATGAACAATCTTAAGTACACATAATGACAGTATCAGAAGGATAGGAAAGAAAAGGGAGCAGAAATAAATATTTGAAGCATCATAGCCAAGAATTTTCCAAAATTACTAACAGATACCAAATCCCAGTCCAAAATGCTCAGAGGACATGAAACAAGATAAATACTAACACAGAGAACAACAGATACATGCACATATACTCACATAGCCTAGTTCCTATTTAAAAGCTAAAGACGAATGGGGGAAAATCTTGAAGAAAAAAGAAAAAAGACATGCTAAAGAGTAAGCTAAGAATTATAGCAGATTTCTCATCAGAAACTATGAAAATTACAATAGAGCAGAGTGGCATATTTGAAGTACTGAAAAGAAAACAAAAATACAGCCTATAATTCTATATAAACAGAAATATAGGCATAAATTTTAAATGTTAAGGATGCGTGAAGACTTTCTCAGGCCAAAAAAAAATTTTTTAAAGAATGTATTGCCAGTACAATTACGAGACAAGAAATGCTAAAAGAAGTTCTCCAGGCATAAGGAATTTGATACCATATAGAAACCCAAATCTTAACTGGAAATAAAGAGCAGAAGGATGAAGTGGAAGCTGCCTTCAAAGAACTGGCGAAAGACAAGGCTCCAATAGAGAAGTTTCAACAAACAGATGCAGCACTGGAGGTACTAACACGTTTATGCCAACAGACTGGAAGAGATCCATATTTGTACCTATTCCCAAGAAAGGGGAGCCAACTGAATGTGCAAACTATCGGACAATATCATTAATACCACACACAGTAAAATTTTACTAAAGATCATTCAAAAGCAATTGCAGCAGTGATTATTTATTTAGACAGGGATTGTTGGAAAATCAAGCCAGATTCAGAAGAGGGCAGGGAACCAGGGACATCATTGCTGATGTCAGATGGATATTAGCCAAAAGCAGAGAATATCAGAAAGATGTCTGTCTATGGTTTATTGACTACACAGAGGCATCTGACTGTTTGGATCATAACAAATTATGGATAGCACTTGGGAAAATGGGAGTATCAGAGCAGCGAATTGTACTCATAAGGAATCTGTACGTGAACCAGGAGGCAGTTGTTCGAATAGAACAAGGAAACACTGCCTGGTTTAAAGTTGAGAAGGGTTTGTGTCAGGGCTGTATACTTTCACCATATCTCTTCAATTTATATGCTGAGCAAATAATCTGAGAAGCTGGACTTTCTGAGGAAGAACACGGCATCACGATTGGAGGAAGACTCATTAAAAACTTGCATTATGCAGATGACACAACTCTACCTTCTGAAAGTCAAGAGGATTTAAAACATTTACTGATGAAGATCAAAGATCACAGCCTTCAGTATGGGTTGTGACTGAACATCAACAAAACAAAAATCCTTATAACTGGGTCAGTATGCAACTTCACAATAAGTGGAGAAAAGATTGAGGTTGTCCAAGGTTTTGCTTTGATTGGCTCTATAATCAACACCTGTGGAAGCAGCAGTCAAGAAATCAAAAGATGCATTGCTCTGGGAAAAGCTGTGGCAAAAGATCTCTTTAGAGTATTGAAAAGTAAAGATGTCACATTGAAGATGAAAGCGTGCCCGACTCATGCCATGGTATCTTCAGTCACATCATATGGTTGTGAAAGCTGGACAATGAACAAAGGAGACAGGAAAAGAATTGATGCTGTTGAATTATGGTGCTGGAGACATCTATTGAATATACCATGGACTGCCAAAAGAACCAACAGATCTGTTCTAGAAGTGGTGCAACCAGTGTGCTCCTTGGAAGCAAGGATGGCCAGATTGCGTCTTACATATTTCGGACATGTAGGCAGGAGAGACCAATCCCTGGAGAAAGACATCATGTTTGGGAGAGTGGTGGGTGAACGAAAAAAAAAGAAAACCCTCCACCAGATGGATTGGCACAGTGTCTGCAATAATGGGCTTAAATATAAACAAGATCATGTTCCTGGCACAGAATCGAGAAGAGTTTCAATGTGCTGTACATAGGGTTGCTATGAGTTGGACTCAATGGCACCTAACAACAACAAGTATAGAATGGGCCAGGATTTAGCTCAGTTGGTAGACTGCAGCTCTGCACTCTTTGAGGCCCTTGGTTCAATACCTACCACCACCAAATTAGGAGAAGGATATAGCAATCCACCACTGAAGCAATCCCGAAACACTCAGCCATTGAAAACCTAATAAGGGTTGCTATGAGTTGGACCTGACTTCACCAGCATCTAACAAAAACAACATTCTTTATATACTCTAGATATATTTCATTAGTCATGGCCTAGGAGAGTAAACCAATTACAACCAGAAATGCTGTGCTGCTTCGCTGGTATTAGAGTTGCAAATGAATACCTTAAGCGTGAAGTAAGAAATCACAAAGAAGATAAAAATGTTTTGCTTATTGGTATTTAGTAACACAGAAACTGAAATTAATATAAAGTCAGAAGATAAAACTAAAATCCCAATTGTTGATCCCTTTTTAAGATCCAGAGGCTAACAATTTGTAAGATCAACTTAGAAGCTATCACCCTGAGACACCCAACCTTGGAAACTAAGCAGGGTCAGGCCTGCTTAGTACTTGGATGGGAGACTGCCTGGGAACACCAGGTGCTGTAGGCTTGGAAGACGGACCCAGCAACCCACTCTCCCACCCCTCAAAAAAATCTGCCATTGAAAACCCTATAAATAGCAGAGAAGCAGTAGCAATGCTGTTTCACCTGTCGGACGTAAGGTCACTATGAACCAGACACTGACTCAACGGCATCTAACGACTGTTTAAAGAAGATGAGTAAAGAAGCCTGATTGTGCCAGGTGCCATGGCATATGCCTGTAATTTCAGCAACTTGGGAGGCTGAGGCAAGAGTGTTATGAGTTCAAGGCCAGAGGCAGCCTGCTCAATTTAGGAAAATCCTGCCTCAAATCTCAAAAAACTGGGGGAAAGGGCAGGGGGATACAACTCAGTAGCAGAGGACATGCCTGGCATGTGCATGACAGCCTTGGGTTTAATCCTACAGTAACCAGAGGAGATGGAAGGGAAGCATGATTGAATTTTAATGTTTTCTATAAACTTTCATTTTCCTCAAGGTTAGTGTTTCAGAAAAACCTGAAATAGCTATGGAGGCCCAATACTGAAGATTTGGGTCCTACTGACTTCTTATTTACTCAACTAGCTATTAAGTTAGGTTCAATCAAGCAATTAAGAGAAGGACGTGTCTGTGATCAGAATTAAAGCCAAAGTTACTGAAACACATGTAATTATGTTATTAAAACAATTCCTTATACGCAGAAAACAGAGCTTCATTTGAAGTGGGGTATTCTATTCCTGGGCTGGGGTTTAGCTCAGTTGGTAGAGCACTGCAAAAATGGGAGAAGGACATGGCAATCTACTCCCTAAGCAACCCCAAAACAACAGCCATTGAAAACCCTATGAGGGTTGGTATGAGTCAGACTCACGGCACCTAACAATAATAATTTTTTTCCATGCTTTCTTCAGAAAGGAAGGAAAGATCCATGTTACCTAGTTACACTCTATAATGGCACTCTATATGGGATATATGAACTCTATCCATGGTAAGCCAGAAGCCAGAACAAGATCCAATAGCATACTTTAAGCCAAGGTGAAAAGTTGTAACTTGGAATTCACTCCCTAGCACATTACTTTGTTGCTATGCTACACAGGAGAGGTCAGTAAGTGGATTTTTTACTACAATAGCTCCTTAGGTCAGAGAAGGCTTTTAGTTGCAATGAGACATAACCTTCTGAACCTAATCAAGCAGATCTGCAGTTGCCTGAGGAAATTAACTTGGAACAAGGACAATAAATAAAAGTATGGAATATAGATGACTGTATTTTCAAATCCATACTTTACTAGGACAATTTTAAAAGACACTTTAAAAAAAAACTGATCATGTAACAGAAAGTAGATTCTTTAAAACTACATCATAGTTCAGAAAATGTAATATTTACTTAGAACTCTCTTAATAATATGTCTTCCACATAGCCATTTAGGCCCTACAAACCTTACTCAATATTTACAATGGAAGCTGGAAACCTAGACTTTGTAATTCACAAGTGTCACTATCTTGTAAAAATTTGTATACATAAACTGCATGTTCTTTTTTTTTTCCCCCTCAGTACTGGTGATTGAACCCAGGGCCTCGCACCTGCATGCTTTGCAAGTGCTGGACCACTGAGTTGCGCCCCCAGCCCTTTTTTTTTTTTTTTTTTTTTTTTTTTACTTTTGGAGACAGGGTCTCGCTAAGTTACACAGACTGCCTCTGGTCTCCAACTTGCAATCCTCCCGCCTCCGCCTTCTGAGCCGCTGGCATTACAGGCATGTGCCACCACGCCTGGCGCTAAACTATATGTTCTTGAGCCTTGCACTAACTACAGAACAAAGAAAAGGAAAGGAAGCACCTCAGTCTATTCCTGGTGTTGATGATCTTTCTGAGATTCTGGGTACAGGCAGACTTACACACTTCCTTAAAGTAAGAAACTAAAGACAAATTCTAAACACTCCAGAAGCAAATGTGGTCCCCTAAATGGAATGATAGTTTGGAAAAAGAAAAAGATGCCCTGGAGAATATACTGGTTTAAGCACCTTCAAGTGTAGCCTTGGAAAAAAGCACTGTCTTCCCAAAACCCACAGAAAGAGGCCTGCATGAATTATACAGAAATTGAAAGCAAGGCTCCACAGAACGAACCTTGGTTCAAATAGGATTAGGAGTGCTCCTGCCATGGAATATGGCTGAGGACTCCCAGAAAGTTTTGCTGAGTCAGTCTTTCATTCACCCTATCTTGCCTCCCACTCTCCTAAAACACCCAATGGGTTTCAAAGCCTTGCTGAGAGCATCAGTTTTTTGTACAAATATTAATATTTTATACCTACCAAGGTAGCTGGCCATGAAAAACAGTTTTTCTTCAAAATTCTGCTTTGATTCCTTGCTACTCTCTCACTACTGAAAGCTAGATAAGTTACACAGGCACACTGCTGGGTTTTTCAAACCTTAGTACATTCATTAATATTTTATAGACTTAATTCCAAGACAGCTAAACAATATATTCTATTACAAATGTGCTAGTGAAAAAGAGGTAGCTTTAGAAGGGCAACATGCAGCCTAAAATATACTTACAAAACAAAACGTTAAGCTTGAAGAAAGAGTATCTCCATATGCTATTGAAACTGCCTGCTCTTTTGAAAATGACTTTAAAGATTCCATAAATCCAGCACAGGTTTCTGAATGAGGACAGTATAATAATAATAATAATAATAGTGATAGTGATAATAATAATAAAATTTGTCTATAATGACATATTTAAAAAACTTACTGAATTTATACTTGGAAGAGAGAGTTTTTAAAAGCAGGAGGTAGAATGACATGGAAGAAAATCACTATAATCTACTCTGCTAACTATCCCTTATCTTCAAGGATTAACAGTAAAGGACCAATAGATGTTTGTATCCCCATGACAACACTATTTTGCTTGAGCTAACTGTTCATTATCCATCACTACAGCTCATGTCTTTGGAGCCCTGTAGGCTTTTGAAGACCTCTTTTCCTGAACTGGGACAATATGAATAAGAATAGGGATTTATTTAGTTCCAAGAGAAAAAAAGTCAGTAAGTCACTTCCTTATTTAGTAAAACTAATTCAAAACCTTGGATCTACAATTTCACTTAGAATAAACTAGTTATGTGCAAGCAGGAACTAAAGCTAAATTTGCTTCCTAAACAGTGTCCACTTCCTGACAGATATATGTAGTACTAAACTACACCCCACACCCACACATAATTAATTACAAGCAAAAAACCATAACACCTGCCCTACATGATAGATGTCCACTGCCATATCTAAAACTCATTTAAGCCCATATGAACAGAGATTCTAACGTAATACAAATAATAAATGCCTACATAGTCCATAATATGATGTAGAACTTCAAGGTTGAATAAGCATTCTTAGAGTCCTTACATATACTTACCAACTTATTTCCTAATGTCTTCTGTGGATAAGCAAAGCTCCTACCACAATGCTAAAAGGAGGAAGAAAAGAAGAAACAGTCCCAGGGTTTGGAACTGGAGAATCAGGAGTCATAACAAAAAAATCATAGAAATAATATATTAAATATGAAGTGATCCACTGTAAATTGGATAAATAGGTATTTAGGAAACAGAGATTAAGAAGTTTTCTTGAAGAACTGCATTTTGAGATAAAACTGGAAAAACATTTGTCAACAATTTACAATTTAAATAATAGGTCCTTTTTGTAATAGCTTTATTGAGATAAAATTCATATAAAGTTCACTCACATACAGTGTATCATTCAATACTTCAATAGTTTTGAGTATATTCAATCACCACAAGAAACAATTTTAAACCATTTTCGCCACCCCAGAATGAAACCCAGGACCAGTTTTCTTCTCCCAGCCAGCTCCTACCCCTGGTTCTAGGCAAACACCAATCTACTTTGTTTCTCTATATTTGTCTACTCTGGACATGTCACATATATGAAATGATAAATCACAGGCATATGGGCTGATGCCACCTTTTGACTATTATGAATAGCACTGCTACAAATATACATGTACTTGTTTAAGTACCTGGTGTCCGATTCTTTTGAGTGTATGTACCTTATAGTGTAACTGCTGGGTTAAACAATATATTTTTGAGTAAAGGCATACTGAACACAATGACCTCTACAATTGGCACATTTTTTTGAAATTTCACTTTGTCCTTAATAATGTAGTTAAAAAAGTGATAGAAAGCACTAGAGACTAAAACTGAGTAAGCAAGTGTAAATACTATTTAAATTACTTACAATCTTTCTAAAAGCTATTTTTTTCTTGAATCATTCTGATTTCTCCAAACAAGTAGTAATATTTTTCTTATGGATATATGAAACTGCCCTTATATTTATTTTCTTCTTGCCAAAATGAAATGTTATCTCCTTGCCTATGCCAAAAAGTAGGACTATAGGGAGCACATTCTACATTCTAAAATTTTCAAATTTTCAATTTCTAAAATTTCTAAAATTTCCTAATCTTCACCTCTTTATCTCTGCATTTTAAATTTACAAATAAAAATTGTACATATTCGTTATATACAATTGTTATGTACAGTAGTTAAAATACATACTGTGGAATGGCTACATCAAGCTAATTAGCATATGTATTACTTCATGAACCTATTTTTAAAAATATCTCAAATCTTAAAATAAAACAATTTCCATGTTGTAAATAAAATGTCTTAATAACCACTTCCACTAACACTTCAATCAGGTCAACTATGTTCAGTGAAAAGAGGATGCTTACCTTAAAAATATATTTACATACACATGCACAAGTCCTTCCCTAGAGAAGTTTTCTAAATAAAAACAATGACAAAAGATTAAACCTTCCCTCAAATTCAGTTTCTGGCTAGTTCATCTCTCAAAGTCCCTTTTAGCCATACAGATTTATGATATGAGTGGGCTGGAAGGTATTACCAACTACGTTTTCTCCCAGTAAATTACAAGTTGAGAACCTAATAAAGGAAAGTACATTTTAGTAGCAAATATGAATTTATTTGCAAAGCATATGAAGATTGTTGTTGTTGTTGTTAGGTGCCGTCGAGTCGGCATCCGACTCATAGCCACCCTCTGTACAACAGGGGAAACACTATTGTCAGTGCTTCTCTGCTGTTCATAGGGTTTTCAATGGCAGATTGATTTTTGGGAGGGGGTGGCCAGGTCCTTCTCCCAAGCCTACAGCTTCTGGTGTTCCCAGGCGGTCTCCCATCCATGTACTAACCAGGCCCGACCCTGCTTAGCTTCTGAGATCTGACGGGATCGGATGCCACAGGGCTATGGCTGCAGGCATATGAAGATTATATGTCCTTAAATCTAATCCTTCAATACACATACTTGCTGCCTAAATTTACAAAAGAATAAATAAGACCAACAGAGGTACACAAATTCAGACAATCAGTGGCAGAACTATTCTGGAATCCATTATCTCCCGAATTTTAGTCTAAGTGTGATGAAAACAAGTTGTGTTATATCTTATAAGATCAAAATAATGCTAATCTTAAATTCAAGTACCATATATTCTCAAATCTACTTTATATTCAGGCTCTGGCAATACCTTAAATAGAGCAAAGTTAGTTCATAACTTTAATCCACTCCATTCCTGCAACAGCTCCTTGTCCATAGTGCCACTGAATAAATATGATAGTAGAGTGATGACGAATGGGAGAAGGACCTGGCAATCCACTCCCAAGGCAATCCTGAAATAGTCAGCCACTGAAAACCCTATGAGGGTCGCTATGAGTTGGATACTGACTCGACGGCACCTAACAACAACAACATAGCAATGATGAGAACTGGTAAAATGTTTCCATTACGAGTGATGACATGGTAAATTATAATAATGATAATGATAAATAATGATGAACTATTGCATTGAATTGTTTTTATGATATGTGCAGCAGTTCTATAATCTTCAAAACCAGCTCTTGATCGCAAATCTAAGCCACATGTGATTCTAACCCACATCTCATTGTTTAGCCCTCTATGTACTGACATGCCTGCAGTCGTAGCCCTGTGGCATCCGATCCCATCAGATCTCAGAAGCTAAGCAGGGTCAGTCCTGGTTAATACCTGGATGGGAGACCGCCTGGGAACACCAGGTGCTGTAGGGAGACGGACCCAGAAACTCACTCCCAAAAATCAATCTGCCATTGAAAACCCTATGAACACCAGAAAAGCACCAACAATAGTGTTTCGCCTGTTGTATGTAGGGTGGCTATGAGTCAGATACTGATTTGGCAGCACCTAACAACAACAACAACAAGAAGCACTGACATAGTGCGGGGTATGGTAGGTACAGTGTTGGGGAGTGTTTCATTCTGTTGTACATCTGTCACTATGAGTTGGACCCCATTCAGCAGCACCTAAGAACAACAACAAAACTGCTGAAAGGGTGTGGATTAGAGTTGAGAATACTCAGTAATACAAATTAGTAAAAATTATGTATTATACCTACTTGGCCTCAGATAAATTCTGAGTAAATAGGAGAGGGACAGAAAAGCACACTGACTAAAGGCTTTGTATTCAAACAAATCAAGACTGAATTCCATTAATATTTACAAACTATGGGACATACTCAAGTACCTTTAAAATTTTCTGACCCTATTTCTTCACTTGAAAAAAAAAGAAGGGGGGATATGTTGTAAGGATTAAATTAGATAAGTTTATAAACTTAAGATACTGTGTAGAAGACAGCAAACTCTCAAAAACTGGTGGCTGTTGTTCTTAAAAGACCTGGAAAGTGCTGGACGGGGTAGTGTACATTTGTAATTCCAGCACCTAAGAAGCAGAGGCAGGAGGACTGCTGTAAATTTGAGGTCAGTGAGGTCTACACAGCATGTACCAGGTCAGCCAGGGCTACACAGTGAAACGTCTCAAAAACAAAAACAAAAACAAGCACAACCAACCAACCAAAACATGCAAATCAAAGAGCTGACTTACTTGTGTTGCAGAGATTACACAGAAATAACTACTTCTAATTTTCACTTTATTACTGGTACATATAATTTTGTCAATTAAAATTTTTTAAATGATCAGGATATAAGTCTTTTTCTTTTCCAGTCAACATGTACCAAATAAAACTCACACATTTTTGTCTAAAATTATTCTGTACAGTTGAATTTTTAAATCCAAAAGAACTTTATAAAAATACTTCTTGAGCATGAATTATGTACATAAACACTTTACCCAGTAATCTTATTTTATTAGCAATTTTAGTGTGCAACTTAATAGGTCTTATTATGACTTTTCCATACATGCATTTCATTGTACATTGCTCATGTTCACGTCCCCACATTACCCTCACATTATCCATCTTCCCATCCCCATCCCCACCCCCCTACTTGCAGGTCTTGTTTGTGTACATAGCTATCTGTATACTTACATCTTTATTTTCCCTTAAGGACAAAATATGTGGTGTTTCCTTTCTTTTCTCCCATTACCCTTTCTTCTTGCCTCCTCCCCCCTTTCTTTAGTCCATTCTATTTCCTGGCATGGCCCCTTCTGGTCTCATGACCTGTATGTTCTAATGGTGAATGTATATAGAAGTCTAACATCCACATATGAGAGAAAACATGATGTTTGTCTTTTTAGATCTGGCTTATTTCAATTGACATGATGATCTCTAGTTTCCATCCATTTTCCATCAAATGCCATGATTTTGTCCTCCTTAATGGCTGAACGCCTGCAGCTGTAACCCTGTGGCATCCGATCCCGTCAGATCTCAGAAGCTAAGCAGGGTCGGGCCTGGTTAGTACATGGATGGGAGACCGCCTGGGAACACCAGAAGCTGTAGGCTTGGGAGAAGGACCTAGCAACCCCCTCCCAAAAATCAATCTGCCATTGAAAACCCTATGAACAGCAGAGAAGCACTGACAATAGTGTTTCCCCTGTTGTACAGAGGGTGGCTGAGTCAGATACCGACTTGATGGCACCTAACAACAACAACAAATGGCTGAATAAATTTCTATGGTATATGTGTGTGTGTGTGTGTGTGTGTATACCATAGAAATTTATATATATGTATATATATATATATATCACAATTTCCATATCTACTCGTCTGCTGATAAAACTTTGTTGATTCCGTATCTTAGCCATTTGAATAAGAATGCAATAAACATGGATGAGCAGGTATTTCTGTGGTATACTGAGTTATATTCCTTTGAATATATACCCAGGAGTGGTAAAGCAGGGACATATGATAGTTCTTTTTTTAGTTTTTTGAGGAACCTCCAAATGGATTTCCATAGTGGCTGCACATTGCCACCAGCAGTATAATAGGGTTCTTTTCTCCCCACATCCTCAGCAGCATTTGTTGTGCTTTGTTTTGTTGATGCTAGCCACTTGAAATGGTGTTTCAATGTAGTTCTGATTTGCATTTGCCTCATGGCAAAGGACGGTGAACTTTTCTTCATATGATTGTTGGCCATTTGTATTTCTTCTTTTGAGAAGTCTCTGTTCAGTTCCTTTGCCCAGTTTTTTGATTGGATACCTGCCTCTGTCATGTTTAATTTTTGAGTTCTTTATATAGTCTAGGCCTGCAGACGTAGCCCTGTGGCATCCGATCCCGTCAGATCTCAGAAGCTAAGCAGGGTCGGGCCTGGTTAGTACCTAGATGGGAGACCGCCTGGAACATCAGGTGCTGCAGGTTTGGGAGAAGGACCTGGCAACCCCCTCCCACAAACCAATCTGCCATTGAAAATCCTATGAACAGCAGAGAAGCACTGATAATAGTGTTTCCCCTGTTGTACAGAGGGTTGCTATGAGTCGGATACCGACTCGACGGCACCTAACAACAACATATAGTCTAGATGTTAATGCCCTGTCATATAGCTGGCAAAAATTTTCTCCCATCCTGTAGGCTCTCTTCATTGTGATAATTGTGTCCTTTGGTGTACAGGAGCTTTTTAATTTCATGCATACTGCTTTGCACACTTTTGAGGTCCTATTCAGAAAGTCCTTGCCTATGTCTATGTCTAAAAATGTTTTCCCCTGGCAGTTTCAAAGTTTCAGGTATTACAATAAGGTTATTCACCCATTTTGAACTAATTTTTGTGCAAGGTTGAGAAGGATCTGTTTTCAGTCTGCTACATGAGGATACCCAGTTCTCCCAGCTCCATTTGTTGAACAGGCTGTCTCTTCTCCAATTTATATTTTTGGCACTTTTGTCATATCAGGTGGCTATGGATTCATGGGTTTATTTCTAAATCCTCTATTCTGTTTCATTGGTCTACATGCCTGTTTTTATGCCAGTACCATGCTGTTTTTGTTACTATGGCTCTGTGGTATAATTTGAAACTGGTATTTGTTTCAGTGAATCAAGGTCTTTTGTGCTTCCATATGAATTTTAGGATTGCTTTTTCTATTTCTGTGAAGAACGTCATTGGGATTTTAATGGAGGTTGCATTAAACCTGTAGCTCGCTTTTGGTAATAAAACCATTTTCACAATATTGTTTCTTCCAGTCCATCAACATGAGAGATCTTTCCACCTTCTGGTGTCTTCTTCAGTTTCTTCCTTCAGTGTTTTAAAGTTTTCATTGTAGAGGTCTTTCACTTCAATAGTTAAGTTTATTCCAAGTTTCTTTTTAAGCTATTCTGAATGAAATTGTTTTCCTGATTTCTTTCTGTGCCTTATCAGTACTGATATATAGAAAAGCTACTGATGATTTTTTGCGCATTGATTTTCTTTCCCGCTATTTTGCTAAAAGTGCTCATCATCTCCTAGAGTTTTCTGGTGGGGTCTTTAGGGTCTTTTAAGTATAGGATAATATCATCTGCAAATATTTCACTTCTTCCTTTCTCATTTGTATCCCTTTTCTTTCTTTTTCTTGCCTTACTGCTGTGGCTAATAGTTCAATTACTATATTGAACATCAGTGTTTCCTTATTGATTTTAGAGAGAATGCTTTCAGTTTTTCCTCATCAAATATGATGCTATATGTAAGTTTTTCATATATTGCCACTATCACATTAAGTTATGTTTCTTCAATTGCTAGTTTCTTCAAGGCTTTTATCATGAAACGATGTGCAACTTTGTCAAAGGCTTCTTCTGCAACTATTGAGATGATCATATGATTTCTGTCTCTGAGTCTATCTACGTGCTGTATTACATTTATTGTTTTGTAGATGCTGAACCACTTTTTGCATCCCTGGAATGAAACCAACTTGATCATAGTGTATGATCTTTTTCAATGTGTTACTGAAGTAGATTTACAAGTATTTTATTAAGGATTTTTGCATCTGGGTTCATCAGAGAAATTGGTCTGTAGCTTTCCTTTTTTGTGGTATCCTTATCTGGTTTTGGTATCAGGGTAATACTGGCTTCACAGAATGAGTTTGGATGTGTTCCTTTTATTTGTACTTTATGGAATAACTTTAGTATCATTTGTGTTAATTCGTCCTTAAAGGTCTTGTAGAATTTGGCATTGAATCCATCCTGTCCTGGGTTTTTCTTTGTTGGAGGACTATTAACTACTTTATTCTCATTGCTTGTTATAGGTCTGTTGAAGTTATTTGCATCCTCTAGGTTTAATTTTGCAGGTCATGTGTTTCTAGGAATTTATCTATCTTATCTAAGTCTTAAAAGTATACCCTAATGATTCTCTGGATTTCACTGGTATATGTTATAATGTTCCCTTTTTCACGTCTAATTTTCTTGAGTTTTCTCTCTTTTTTGACTAACTTGGCAAGGGTTTTTTAGTTTTGTTTATTTTTTCAAAGAACCAGCTCTCGGTTTCATTAATTCTTTTTATTATTCTGTTAATCTCTTTCATTAATTTCTTCTCTGATCTTTATTATTTCTTCCCATCTACTGATTTTGGGTTTTGCTTTGTTTTTCTAAGATCTTGAGGTGCATCATTAAGTTATCTGTTTGAACCCTATTTTAATTTCAGCTCTCATAGCTATGAACTTCCCTTGTATGGCCACCTCTGCTGAATCCCAAAGGTTCTGGTAGGTTGTATTTTCATTTTCATTTGATTCTAAGATTTTTCTTATTTCCTCCCTGATTTTTCAAGTACTCATTGATTATTTAAGAGTGTACTGTTCAATTTCCATGTATTTGTATAGTTTCTGTAAATATTTGTTTGCTGTTTTAGTTTTATTCCAAGATAATCTGATTAGATATATGCAATTATTTCCTTATTTTGTATTTGTTAAGTCTTGATTTATGGCCTTAAATGTGATTGGTTTTAGAGAAAGTTCCATGGACTTCCAAGAAGAATGTGTATTCTGTAGCTTTTGGATGAAATATTCTGTAAAAGTCCATTGATCTATTGTGCTGTGTAACTCTGAGGTTTCTTTGTTGATATTTTGTCTGGATGTTCTATCTATTGATGAGAGTAGGGCACTGAAGTCACTATTATTGTATGTGGATCTATCTGTCCCTTCACGTCCAGTAGTTTTTTCTTTCTTTTTTTTTTTTTTTAATAGAGTTGGGTGCAACAATGTTCAGTGGGTCAATATTTATAATGGTTATACCTTCTTGATCAATCATTCCATTTATTAATATGTAGCGACCTTCTTTGTTTCTTCTGACTAGCTTTAACTTGGAGACTACTTTGTCTGATATAAGGATGGCTTCTCTTCCTTTTTTCTGGCTTCCAGTTGCTTAGTATATCATTTCCATCCTTTCACTTTCAGTCTGTGAGTATCCTTGCCAGGGATATGTGTTTCTTGTAGACAATGAATTGTTGGATCTTGTTTTTAATCCAGTCTACTAATCTATGTTTTTTAATTGGAGAATTAAGATCATTTATATTTAGGGATATTATTAAGAGAGGTATGCTGGTTCTTATAATTGTGTTGAATGTTTTCCTGATTGGTTCATATACTATTTGTTCTTCAGGATTTGTTCTTCAGCTGAGTTTTTGAGTTAAATATGACTGATGCTTTCCTAGTTCTCTTTAGTTCATCTGTTCCTCCCATGAAATTTATTCTTCCCTGAACTCTTGTGGTGGAGACTGTCTTTCTTCCTCTTATGTGTAAGATACTGGCTTGGTGGTCATGTATTGCTTTAGTGTATGCTTGTCTTGGAATGTCCTCACTCCTCCCTCAATTTTAAATGATAACTTTGATGGATATAATAATCTTGGTTGGCAGTTATTTACTTCCAGGGCTTGAAATATATCATTCCATGCTTTGGTAGATTTTAAGATTTGTGCTGAGAGGTCTGATGTTATTCTAATAGATTTGCCTTTGTAAGTGAGTTGGTATTTTTCTCTTGCAGCTTTTAATATTATTTGTTCTGCAGTCTTAGTACTTTAACTATAATGTGTTGTGGGGGAGGTTCTTTTCTAGTAATGTCTATTTGGGGTTCTTGTGTTGGGTATCCAATTTCTTTTCCCAGATGTGGGATATTTTCTGCTATAATTTCACTGATAAGTTTTCTGTGCCTTTAGGTTTTATCCTTCTTCTACCTCTTGGATTTTAAGGTTTGATCTCTTGATTGTATCCCTAAATTCTTGAAAATTGAGGTCATGTTCTTTTATTATTTGTTGATGCCCAAAAGCAGTATTTCCTCAACCCTGTCTTCCACCCCTGATGTTCTAACTTCTGCTTTATCTAGTCTACTGGTGATGCTTTTCACTGGTTTTATTTGATTTATTTAAATTCTTCATTCTCAACATTTCTGTTTGTTTGTTTTCAAAATCTCAATTTCTTTGCTGAATTTCTCATCCATTTGCTGACTTTGTCTTCTACACTGGTGACTTTCTGTCCTAGGTCCTGTGTTGATTTCTTCATTCATTTGCTTGTTTGTACCCTCCTTAAAGTCATTGATCATTTTTACAAGTAGATTTTTAAACTCACTGATATTTCAACAATTTTAATATGTTTGGATTCAGTAAAGAATTATGATCTTTTAGAGAAGACGTGTTGAGTTGCTTTTTGTGTTTCTGATTTGTGTTTTGTGCATCTGTAGGGATAGATATCTCTTCCTGTCTTATTTGGAGATCTCCTTGATGAGTGGCTTTCTCTTAGGGAAGAGAGATTACTGTAAGAGATGTAATACTCTACTAAACCAGATACAGAAATACAGTTAAAATCACTTAAAGGCAACACCTGTACCACTAATGCTCATAGAACAGAGAATGGCAACAATAATAAGGAGTAACTTATGAAGTTACAAAATATGTAGGGTGAAGATAAAAACAGTAATTGCTTAAAATAAGAAGGGAGGGCAGAGAAAGGGGAAATGCCATGAGGGTTCAGGAAAAGAAAGGAAAAAAGATTTAGAAAGAAAATGAATGTTAGGAAGAGGAAGATAAAAACAGCAAAAGATTTTTTACAAGCTTGCAGGATAAATGCATAAATTCATAAACAGAATTGGGTAAACATAAGCAGAGCAGTAAGAACTAAAAAGCCTGTAAGTTTTCTTTTCAAAATAGTAAAAATGATAATAAAAGTAAATACAAGAAGATATACAGGCAACAAAAAATAGAAAACTAAGAAAGAAAAAATAAAATTTATACTAGAAAAAAAAGAGAAACATGAAGAAACAAAAATTAATACTGAAAAGAGGGAAGAAATGACAAAGAGAATAAAAAATAAAGAAAAGGAAAATAAAAGGAAATGAAAAAAAAAAAAAAAGCCAGAGACCATGTTAGACCCTGGCAACCCTCCTGCATCTTGGGAGGTTGAGGCAGGAGGATCTTCAGCCCCAGGCCAAAGGCAGCCTGTACAATTCAACAAAATCCTTCCTCAAAGAAAAAATAAGAAAAGGACTGAGGGTACTCCAGAGTGGTACTGCACTTGCCCCATGCAAAACCATGAGTTCAATCTCTAGCACAGCAGGAAAAGGGAGGAAAGAGGAAGGGAAGCGGGAGGTGGAAAAGAAGGTGAGAAGGAGGAAGACGACTAGGAGGAGGTGGAAGGTAAGAAAGGGATGCGGAGGTGGTACTGAAGCAGCTTTTTTCTGTGCCCTATAACCTTGGAATCTAATAGGTGCAGTTGGTGGTCAGCTGATGAGGGAGTCTTTTCCTCTGCCCAGAGCTGGAGACAGAAAATCAAAAGGGAAGAACACACTCTATTTTTCTCAAGCTTAAGGAATTGAAGAAAAAAATTCAAGCCTTGAGTGGCAATAGTGAAAGATTCTACAGGGAAAATATTAAATGATGAAGGAAACATCAAAAGAAAGTCATTAGGCAAAAAAGAATTGGTGGATGACCAACCATTTCAAGAGGGTGTATATGAGGACAAACCAATGATACTGAAGGACAAAGTTGGAACCTGCCTTGAAGGAATTGGAGAAACACAAGTCTCCAAGAATTGATGGAATACCAATAGAGATGTTTCAACAAACAGATGCGGCACTGGAGGTACTAACATGTTTATGCCAATAGATTTGGAAAACAGCTACTTGGCCAACTGACTGGAAGAGATCCATATTTGTGCCTATTCCCAAGAAAGGGGAGCCAACTGAATGTGTAAACTATCAGACAATATCATTAATATCACACACAAGCAAAATTTTACTAAAGATCATTCAAAGGTGACTACAGCAGTATGTAGACAGGGAACTGCTAGAAAAACAGGCTGGATTCGGATGAGGGCAGGGAACCAGGGACATCATTGCTGATGTCAGATGGATATTAGCCAAAAGTAGAGAATATCAGAAAGATGTCTGTCTATGTTTTATTGACTACATACAGGCATTTGATTGTGTGGATCATAACAAATTATGGATAACACTGTGAAGAATGGGAGTATCAGAGCACCTAATACTACTCATAAGGAATCTGTACATGGATCACAAGGCAGTAGTTTGAACCAAACAAGGAAACGCTGCCTGGTTTAAAGTTGAGAAAGGTGTGCGTCAGGGCTGTATACTTCCACCATGTCTCTTCAATTTATATGCTGAGCAAATAATACGAGAAGCTGGACTTTATGAAGAAGAATGCAGCAGCAGGATTACAGGAAGTCTCGTTAACAACCTGCATTATGCAGATGACATATCTCTGCTTGCTGAAAGTGAAGAAGATTTGAAACATTTATGATGAAGATCAAGGACCATAGCCTTCAATATGGGTTGCAACTGAACATCAACAAAACAAAAATCCTTATAACTGGGTCAGTATGCAACTTCACAATAAGTGGAGAAAAGATTGAAGATGTCCATGATTTTGCTTTACTTGGTTCTACAATCAACACCACAGAAGCAGCAGTCAAGAAATCAAAAGATGCACTGCTTTGGGAAAAGCTGTGGCAAAAGATCTCTTTAGAGTATTGAAAAGTAAAGATGTCACAATGAAGGTGAATCAGGAAGACTCACTGTTTTACCAAATCTCCCCCGAAGAGTCCAAGGGCTTCAAGGACTATGGGTTTGTTCTATGGGACTGCCAGCCTGTGCAGCAGGACTGTTCAGCTCATCTCCCCATGGGGCCTAGACTGAACAAGTGCCCTTCTCACTCCTTCTCTCTGCTCAACTTCATTCTGTACCCTAGAACCATCCCACAATCTCCTCTATGGTTTCTGTGTTTTTCCAGACCTCTTTGGAATGAAGTCCACTCCCCACCCCTGCTTTTTTTGGCAGTACTGGGGGTTGAACCCAGGGCCCTGTGCTTGCATGCTTTGCAAGTGCTGGACCACTCGCCTATTTTTTTACTTTTTTGAGACAGGGTCTCGCTAAGTTATGCAGACTGCCTCTGGTCTCAAACTTGCGATCCTCCTGCCTCGGCCTCCGGAGCTGCTGGGATTACAGGCGTGCACCACCGTGCCGGGCTCAAGTCCACTCCCTCTTATTCTCACTCCTTTGTTTTATCACATCACAAGGAGGCTGCCTCTAATGCACCATCTTACACCAGAAGTCCCCGAAATAACTATTTATAAATAGCATCTCCAGGAAGATGCAGAAACAGCACCAAACTATGTGGTATTGCAATGACATTCAAAATCAAGATCAAGCTTCCTGTCGGTGAAATAAATGATAGTTTCCTTATTTCTTTTGTTCTTTCTTTTTTAAACAGCCTTTCGCCTATTTTGGACAAAAGGCAAGGTACAGCAGATGCTAATTTCAGAAAAGTAGGCTGTGGTTTATCACAGTCCTTCTCAAACTTTAATGTGCATTCCGTTGGTACAGTGGCTCACATCTATAATCCCATCGACTCAACAGACAGAGGCAGAAAGATCCCAAGTTTTAGGCTAGAACCAGCCTCCTAATTTAGTGAGACCCTGTCTCAAAAATAAAAAGTAGAAACTAGGCTGGGCTTATAGCTTAGTGGTAGAGCATTTGCAAAGCAGGCATGAAGCCCTAGGTTCAATGCCCCAGTATCGCACCCAAAACAAACAAACAACAATAACAACAAACAAAAAAAAAACCCACTACTTTAGTGCACATTCAAATAATTGAGATGGTTATTAGGTGTAGTTGAGTAGGGTCCGAGGCAGTGACCCTATGTACAACAGAATGAAACACTCCTCAACACTGTCATGCCCAGCACTATGTCAGTGCTTTTCTGCTATTCATAGAGTTTTCAATGGCTGACTGTTTCGAGATTGCTTCAGTAGTGGACTGCCACATCCTTCTGATTTAGTATTTATTTGATAAGTCAAAAGCAGGGTCTGAGATTGTGCTTTCCTAACAAGATCCTGGGAGATAAGGATGCTTTGAACAAGAGTTCACAGGAAACCAGACTTTTTTTTTTAAATACTACAAAAATTAAAATCTAAATTTGGTCTTGATACAGGATACTTGATTTCCAAACGACAGGATTAGAATGGTGTTGATAGCATCATAGTGTACTGATATACAGACCTATTATTTAAGTGTCGATGGCTTATTAAATACTGATCTAAGCCAACTTTTCTCTTCCAGGACACTACTGCACACAATGATGCTGGTGCCATTCTCCCTGTCTCACATTGAAAGTCAAAGAAAACAGAGATAGTTGCAGTTGAATGAAGAAAACAGGGACCGTCCTGGGTAACCCTACAAAGTAAAGAAATCAAAGGTGACAATACGAGGCCCATTCAATTTTACCTTCAATGATTCCCACAATGGGTAAAGAAGAAAGATATTAACTCTACCATTAGTAATGCTTCACCCATGTATCTTCAGCTATCTGCTCCAACAGGAGAGATTATGGTACCATAATCTACAGAAAAGGGAAGAAGAAAACAACAATTTGCACAGAAAGACAGAAGTGTTATACTTTAATATTATGTAAAGAGGTGTGTTTCTCCTGCTAGGGCATACCTTACTTTCTCTAGTCAATGAAAAATCCTGGTTCTTGTGAGTTATAACTGAAATTTAAGTTTCCATGGTTTTTATCAAGTGAAAATGAGCTACAGAATCAAGAACCACTAATTTGCATAAAGAAAAAAGCATACAGCTATAAAAAGCACAGTCCTTCTTTCTTCCCTGCCACCTATTCCATCTCACCCTATTTTAAAACAGGGCACTAAAAGTAGTGGACTTAATACTCACTGGCTTTCACAGACAAATCTTTAATCTTCCCCGCATTACCTATCACTACAGCTAGATAATATTTGCTCTAATCTAACAGATTTTCATTTCAAAACCAATTGTAAAGCTCAGCAGGGTGCTATATACAACTTTAATGAGAGCTTCTTGCCCATGACTCCTCCAATATGTGCTTGTGCAGATTTGTTGAATTTTACTGGTTGGAAGTTATTGAAAGAAGCAAGGGAAAGATTAACCAAGAAACAGAATTATAAAAATCTAATTCCTTGCATATCTTTTCTATTCATAAGTATAAAATACTAATAAATCTGACCTACACAATGACAGGATTTGTGTTTTCCTACCGATATCTAAGCCAGCTCAACGCAATTCCTTTATAAGCCATTTTGCATTGCATCCCACGGCTCCCTACAATTAATGCAGAGCAAGGGAGTAGCTCTGTAAACCTTCTGACAGCTGTTTAATGGGAGAGGTGGAGAGTAGTGGACATATCCTGGCAGTGTGCTTAATGGATACACAAACACCACAGTCATCAGCCCGAAGTGATTCTGGCAGAAAATTAACTTAGAGATACAAAACTCATTTGGTGAGAAGACTTGCAGCAATCTATACAATATCAGACTGTGTAATGGGTAAAATAAGAAGAGATATTTTCGAACCTTCTCTTTAAAAAATAAGCATTTAAATTTTTTTCCACATGTCACTATGTAGCTTTCTTGACATAATATGAAAGCTCACAGTTGCCTCCTCTTTGGAAAGCAAATGCTACCACTCAATTATAAACAACACAATGGACAAAGTTAGGTCAGAGATTTGTTTGTTAATACCAAAATGTCACTTAAGCACCATATTTTAAGAGATAATTTCACACGTTTTTATCATCAACTGATTCTACTTCCTAAATTGTTTTTCCCATCTCTGTGTTGAAGTCAAAGGAAGGAAGAAAACAGGAATTGGGTTACAAATTATGATGCACTGCCTTAAAATAATTAATATACACAGTCTTTCAATTTTCCTAACAACCCTGGATGTAGGTAGAATTATCCTCATTTTACATATGAGAAAACAAGAGATTTAGATATATTCATCTGTTCATCTCATACAGCAGTTATGTAGCAAAGCTAGGGTTTGACCATTAGGCTGTCTGAATCTACAGTCTATGCCATTTAGGCCACCTTACAATTAGGTAGCAAAGGCATTATGAGAAAACCAAAAGTAGTGTTCTGATATTAATCCTTAAGATGTTTTTTATCAACACAAATAAGCCTATTTAAACATAAGAGCAAAACCACAAAAACTGTTAAAAAAAATACAACTTTTTCTTTTTAACTTTAGACAACAATAACAGCTTTTTAATATGACACAGAGAAGCCAGAAAGGAAAAGACTGATGTATTTGAGTACACAATAATACAAGTGTTTTTTTTTTTTTAATTTCAATACATGACCTAAGTGGTCCAATAAAAAAATACTTGGAGAAAATATTTGCAAAATATAATATGCAAAAAGAACTCATTTCCTAAATATGGAAAAGACCCCAAACCTAAAAGAAAAATAGCATAAGGACATGAACACACAATTCACAGAAATCTGAATCACTCTTAAGCATATGAAAACTGCTGAACCTCATACAAACCAAAGCAAAGTGCTATTTTAAAAGCCTATTAGGATGGGGCAAAGATCACAAAAGAATAGAATAAAAATACTCAAATACTGCTAGTGGGAGTATAAGTTGTTATAATTTCCACGGAAAGCAATTTGGCAATATCAAAATTAAAAACATACCCACCTTTTGACCCATCAATTTTTTGTTTAGGAGTTAATCTTACAGATACAATCTTGCGTGTACACAAGTTGTTCTATATATACAGGGAAGAAGTGCAAAGTTGTTTTAGTAAAAACTGGAAAGGATACAGAACTAAATCCAATGACAGAAAACTAATTTAATGAAATGTAATATAATGTAAAATTATAGAGCCATAAAAAAAAAAAAGAAAGAATGAGTCAACTTCAACTCCATATTGACATGAAATGATGTTCTGAGGACATCTGAATGGAAATCAAAAGATACATCCCAATGTGTAAAGATGAAAACCAAAATGAGTATGTACACATATGGGGTAGCAAACTGTGTGGATGGTGACCAGAAGTGAGAGGGAGATTTATTTTCCTTGATACACTCTCTCATACCTTTCTAATAGTTTTCCCAATGTTTGTACTTACTATTCAAGAACTAAACTAGTTTTTACATTAAAAGAATAAAATAAATTAGAGGCAGAGGGTGGAACTCAGTGAAAGACAACATGCTTAGCATATACAAAGGCCCTAAGTTCAATTCCCAGCACCAAAAATACATATAAACATACATACATAAATACTGGGAAACAATAGTGAAGAAGATGGGCTTGGTAGCACAAACCTGTAATCCCAGCCACTCAGGAGGCCAAAACAGGAGGATCAGGAGTTCGTGGCCAGAGGCAGCCTGCATAACTTAGCTAAACCCTGACTCAAAATTTAAAAAAAATAAAAAATAAATAAAATAAATAAAATTAAAAATGGTCTAGGGGAGCAGCCCAGTGGTAGAACACTTGCAAAGTATGTATGAGGCTCTAGGTTTAATCCCCAAGTACCACAAAAAAAAAAAAAAAAAAAAAAAAAGTAAAGAAAGAAAACATTACTTGAGATAGATCTACTGTACTCATTTATGACATGTTACAAACATAATTATTCCAGGTTCTTTGCATTTCACTTCAAAATGCAAACAAAAGCTTTTTTCATTTATCAATATGAAAGGCTATTTTAGAAATATATAATATCACTAGATCCTTTTACAACAAGGATTACAGATGGCAAGGATAAAAACCATCTTACAGACTGTTATACTATGTTCTAATTATTCAGGAGTCAGGTTACAGGTGACATTACCTGACCCACTTTATTTTGAAAGCCACATGTAAACATGCTAAATTCATATATACCATTAAGATAACTGGCTCCTCTGCTGTGATAGTATAATGTCTTAATCCTCTCACAAGTACAAAAGGGAGCTGATCCTCAAAGTCTGCACAGGGAAAAGGGTTATAAGGCATTTTCTATATAAAGTATACTTTTAAATGGTTAGATACTTGGAGGGTAGGGGGACAAAACTAAAGATCCAAGAATGCTGATATAAACATTATTTCCTATGGTTTAAGAAAATACAGTTAACATTTATTTCCATAAACCAAGCAGGTCCATATCGTTGGCTGGAGGGCAAAACATAAACAGAGTTCCCCTGGAAGACAGAAATACATATCTAGAAATACATAGCTGTTTTCCTTTTTTTGGTGGTAATGGAGATACTGGGGTGTTGAATCCAGGGCCTTGTTCATACTTTGCAAGCACTCACCACTGAGTTATACCCCCAGTCCCCACCTTTTTTATTTTTTATCTTGAGACAGGGTCTCACTAATTTATTCAGGCCACCTCTTTCCTTGAATTCGCAATCCTCCTGCCTAAGCCTCCCGAGTCACAGGCTGGATTTCAGGCATGCACCATCATGCCCGGCTGGTTCTTTTTTTTTTTTTTTTTTTAAATGAGAGAGGGGTAGCCTTCTCTAGTGACACACAAACATTAGGTCTCTCCTACACCCCAACTTTTTAAGTATCAATTATAAAAATTCTAAAAATAAACTCATTCAGAGAACATCATGTACTTTATAGTTTGTTGTTGTTGTTTTTACAGTTTGGTACTCACAAAATGAAAAGATAACCTCTGCTCAAAGTGCGTTCAGTCTTTAGATATCAATATCTGTTCTTACAATTTTCACTGGACCAATCCACTAAGGACAGGGATTTTATTTGATGAAAATTATAAGTAACTGATGTATATGTAAAGGAGTTTTATCCTTTTAAAAAGAAAAAAAAATTCTTGTCAGGGAAGTACAACAAAGTTAACCTGTTATGGTTTGGGTCTAAAATGCCCACCAAAGGTCATGTCTTTGGTCCCCAGCTGGTAGTGCTGTCCTGGGAGGTAATTCTAGCTTAGGAGAAGTGAGTTACTGGGAGCATGACCTTGGAGGTTTTTTCCCCAGATTTGTGGCTCCTTACTCTCTCAGCTTTCTGCACACAAAGATGTAAAGTTGTCTGCCGTGGGTCCTGCCTCCTGCTGCTCCCACTATGGACTGATCTTCTAACTGTGAGCCCTCTATAAATCTCTCCTCCATACATTTGTTTCAGTTTGGTTTTTTTGTTTTTTTTTTGTTTGTTTGTTTTTTGTTTTGCTTCAGTGATGACAGCTAATACACTCAATAATCTTTCATAATTAAATCTGTAGGTAGAACTCAGTACTGAATGCAACTTTAACATGATCTCGAGTGTAGCATGGATTTTATATTTTAGAAACATTTACTTCTCTAATCCAGGCACTTCCAATCTGTGGGCCACAGGCCAGGACAGTTTATTAACAGTCCCACAAAATCTTTTAGCATTCTATGTTTTTTAACATTTATTTTCTTCATAACTCCCCTTATTATATACATGCTCTACCTATATTGTGTAATTTATGTGCAACCCAACTCTACTCGATGCAGCCAAAAGGTTGGATGCCCCTTCTCTGATCATACAGAAAACAAGCAACACTAGATATGTAGTTACACTTTGTTCCTATATAACCGTGGCTCTTCACTGAAGGTTAGCTCCTAGAAATAAGAATTATTTAATCTAGGTGGCTATAAACCTGCAGCCATACCACTGTGGCATCCGATCCCATCAGATCTCAGAAGTTAAGCCAGGTCGGGCCTGGTTAGTACTTGGATGGGAGACCACTTGGAAACACCACGTACTTTAGGTCTGGGAGAAGGACCCAGCAACCCACTCCCAAAAATCAATTAGCCATTGAAAAACCCTGTGATAGCAAAGAAGCACTGACAATAGTGTTTCACCTGTTGTATGTAGGGTTACTATGAGTAGGACACTGACTCAACAGCACCTAACAACAACAACAAGGTGGTTACAGGCTAAGTGAAGCTACTGTATATTGAGCATTTACCACGTATGGCATACTTTTTTCCCTTTTCGTGTCTCACAACAACATCTCTAGGTGGTTAGTTGGATTGCTACTTCATGGATAAGCATACTAAAACCCAAAGGCAGTAGCTAATAAGAAAGTGTATAAGCTAAGGTTTCAGCCCACATGTGCATAGGTGCCCAAAAATGTACACATAATTTGAGCTAAAAACTTTCCAGTCTGCCATTGTAAAAATGTATTTTATGTTTGTTCTGCTAACTTCTGTCTCATATGCAAACCATTTAGTAGACTTCTATGGCTAGCATATAAAGTGTTCTAACACCACAGCAGAAGTAGTACTCTTTGCTGTACAAGGCCTCTCAGATCCTCCCTTGTGCACATCACTCACAGTACTATGTGTGTCAAACTTATCACAAATGCATGCAATCGACAAAAGTGTTGGAGGTTCTGTTGCACACTCACACATCCATTGTTGTACTTCCATAATGTTCTCAAATTCCAAACACCACTTCAAAATGGTCTTGTGCTCCTTAAAGGACAACCGTGCTTCTAGTATTTTCTTTGACTGTTCTGGTAATTCATTCATTTAATTAATGCCATCTTCTGAGAAAATGTCATACTACACCTTGCTACCATAAGTCAATTCAACTTCAAAAACTAATATCATAGATAACACCTCTTAAAATCTGTATATGTGTTTTTGTTGTCCCCAGTATGTGACTCCAAAGCCTAAGTTCTGAACCACTGTTAGGCCTCACAATTGCATGAAAGAGATGGTCTGCTATTTTGCATTATTATTAATGACTAAAACTGTCGCCCCTTTTAAACATACTACTCTGAATGTACCTCATCATGTATTTTATAAATATATGAGACATACAGAGAATATGGAGACATACAGAGACATACAGAGAATACAGAAAGATATGTAGCACCTACTACATATCTTTATCCAACCTTAGCATTTTATTAACTTGCTTCTGAATTTTAAAAAGCAAGAACACAATGCAGGTCACTTTGAAGGCAATCCCTAAACAACCAGCTGTTGTAAACCCTGCAAGGGTTGCTATGAGTAGGACGTAACTCACGGGCACCTAACAGCAAACAACATATACTGTCCTCCGATGCCATTCTCTTCCCTCTTTCCTAGAGGTAATCACTACCCTAAATTTTATTCAAGACTGCATTCCAATGTACCTTCTTCTACATTTTCTATGAATAAGCATCTACAAAATAGGCAGCCACAAATAGTATGATTTTGCATGTTTCCAAACTCTATAATGGCATAATCCCTATGCATCATTCATAAACTTTTCAGCCATGTTTTTGACATATAGTTCATGTGGACAGATGTATAGTATTCAATATATGACCAAAAAACAATCTATTCATCTACTACTGGACAGTTAGCTTATTTTTAACTTTTCCACTAATGCAAACATTACTTACTAATGCAAACAGTAAGAATATTACATGAATATTCTTGTACCTCTCTTGTTCATACAAGCATTTCTGGGGTAACAGACTTAGACATCCTAGGCCAAAAGGACTGCTGCCTTAAGCAAATATTGTTGAATTGCTCATGGTTATCAGCTCATACTCCCAACAATAGCCGAGACCACACATCCTTACTAACAGTTTGTATTGCCACACATTTTAATTTTTGCCAATGATGGTATGAAATTATCTCATTTTTGTTTTGTGTTCCCCTGACTGGTAATGAGATTGAGCATGTTTTTATAATTATTTGTCATAATCTTTTTAAAAAAAAACTATGATAGCATAAATAATTAAGCATCAAGGGCAGAGATGTAATATTAAATAAATTAATACAAAAGTTTTTCCTAAAGGAAATATTCAATGTTTGAAAGATATTATGGATAGTAATAGAAATAATGGATAGTAATAGAAAAATGTAATAGATAGTAATAGAAAAATAATGGATAGTAATAGAAAAATGGATAGTAATAGAAATAAAATGTATCCCCGCCACAGACCTTAAACAAAGTTAGTTGGTATCTACTAGTCTTAGATTAGTCACTGTATTGGTAAAAAGCAGGAGACTAAATTATCTAAGGTACCTTCCAACTAAAAATGTAATTTCAAATATAATCAAATCCTTCTATAGGAAATATATAGCACGATGTATGAACAAATAAATGAAAGAAACACACCTACAAAACAATTCCTCTATGTTTGTTGTTGTTGTTGTTAGGTGCCGTCAAGTCGGTATCCGACTCATAGCGACCCTCTGTACAACAGGGGAAACACTATTGTCAGTGCTTCTCTGCTGTTCATAGGATTTTCAATGGCAGATTGATTTTTGGGAGGGGGTTGCCAGGTCCTTCTCCCAAGCCTACAGCTTCTGGTGTTCCCAGGCGGTCTCAGATCCAAGTACTAACCAGGCCTGACCCTGCTTAGCTTCCGAGATCTGACGGGATCAGATGCCACAGGGCTACCGCTGCAGGCCCTCTATGTTTAGAGAACCTCAATAATTATTTTCTGAGTTTGCAGAATTGTACCTCCATCGTTTTTAAGTACCTTAGAAGAAATAGTACTTTGTGCCTATAAAGCAGAAAGAGAAACAGGCAGAAAGGGAAAAAAGTTAACTGAGGCCTAACTAAATACCACTGGTCCTGTACTCTGGATATTAAACAAGCAATGCCTCCGTAAGTATGCAAAGGCTTTCAAAATATAGTTTGTAGGCAAACACTTTTGGGTGCTTTCTATGTGCTGTTCTGAGGTACTCAGATAAAAAGAGGAAGAGTAAAGTCAGGAACTGGGCAATACAAATAACTACAGCAGAAAGTAGTTAAGGACTGAACTAAAAATAGTACAAAACTAGTAAGAAAACAGAATATGTTTACTTTGAAGGTTCATACAAATGGTGAGTGGTCCAGAAAGCAAGTGACATTAGAGACCTTTACTAAAGAAGATTTGGCTGAGCAACACTGAGGTAGAGTAAAAGAACATTATGGAAAACACAAGCCCAAAACAACCCCAGATGGGATTGAATGAAATATAACATATACAGGAATTTTAATGTTTATTCAAATCTGTACTTAAGGATTAAGGATGATCTACATAACAATGCCTGGCACATAGAGGTGATCAGCAAGTGGAGCTTTCCTGCCTCTGAATTTCCCTTTTATTTCTCTGGCTTAAGAAAAAGCAAGAAATTGACTAAATAAAATTTATAAAATATATAAAATTGCAATTATGAAAATAAAGTCATTGATAATCATATTACCCAGATAACCAATGCTAATTTTTAGGTAGCTCCTAACTAAAGTTATTTATCCAGATTTATTATTCCATATTTTTTACTCTGCAATACAAAATACAATATGTATAAACACCAATGACCTCCTCAGCCATTATCTCCCCTAATGTATGGCAGGGCTGGGATTTGGCTCAGTTGGTAGAGCGCTGCACTGCAGTCTCTGAGGTCCCGAGTTCAATTCCCGGCACTGCAAAAATGGGAGAAGGACCTGGCAATCTACTCCCAAAGCAATCCTGAAACAGTCAGACATTGAAAACCCTATGAGGGTCGCTATGAGTTGGATACCGACTCGATGGCACCCAACAACAATGTATGGCAAGATCAGCTAAAGTCACAATATGGCCACAGTAGCCACTAGAGGGTGGCCAAGTCTGATGCATCCATCACCCACCTGGGCTGGGTTTTTGGTAGAGTGTTGCTCTGTGCTCTTTGAGGCCCTGGGTTTGATCCCCAGCACGCAAAAAAAAAAAAAAAAAAAAAAAAAAAAAAAAAAAAAAAAAAAAAAAAAAAAAAAAAAAAAAAAAAAAAAAAAAAAAAAAAAAAAAAAAAAAAAAAAAAAAAAAAAAAAACAGGAGAAGGACATGGACACTCACTCCTGAAACAATCCTAACCCCATGAATAGCAGAGAAACACTGACATAGTACTGGGCACAGTGTCAGGTAGTGTTTCCTTCTGTTGTACATAGGGTAGCTATGAGTCAGACCCGACTCAACAGCACCTAACAACAATAACTGACATTCAAGTTCAGATTTCTGGACCATAACATCTCATTACACATAAAGGTTAAAAATTACCACTGGGAGTGCTGGATCACACATGTAATCCCAGCAGTTCAGGTGGCAGAGGCAGAAAGATCCCAAGTTCAAGGCCAGAAGACCCTGTCTCAAAATAAAATATATGAAATAGGCTGGGGGTGTAGTTCAGTGGTAGAGTGCTTGTAAAAGTATGTGAGACCCCTGGGTTCAGCCCCATAGTACCACACACAAAAATAAATAAAAAATAAAGGACTAGAAATTACTATTAAAAAATGAAAGGGAGGCACCCCTTCAGGGCAATGAATTGTTAATAGTTAGCATATTCAATTTGGCTACTCAGATAGTTTATCAAATTTCTCCCTCTACTTTTTTGAGAACTGGGTGTGATGTCTCCAATAAGGATGGGGTAGCTAGCATTAATACAGCATTCAGCAGAATCATTCTACATGCCACTACTGCCTGCTATGCCCTCTCCCCATCATACCATATAGTGATGCAACTTAGGCTAAAAAAGATCTCAATTGTGAATACTAACTACTACAGAATATGGCAACTATCAAATGTCAAACTTAAGTACCGGTATATCTTCTTCTCTTTTACATTTAAACGTCTATATTATAGTTTCACAAAAAATTAAGAGTGACTTACAAAATAATTATGTATTCTTTAATTAACTGAGAAATAAGTTAAAACCACTTTGAAAAGATTTACATTAAGGTTTTATTTCCCCAGAATCCTGATTAGGTATGACCACAAACAATGATACAATCATTTATAGTATTTGGACTCAATTCAATAACAGATTTCTAAACAACTGCAAAACCACTTCACATAAAAATAACTGTGCTGTTGACTTTGGAGAGTAAAAAAAAATGTTCTGAGAACATCTAAGAGTCACAAAGAAAGATGGTAACAATATTAAAAAAGCAAAGCAAAAGTTCTTCCTATTTTCTGCTTTTAATGCAAATGCCACAAGTACAAATCCACATCTGCTAAAAATGAATACCTTAAAACTGCAAATTAAAACACCATGAGGTATCATCATATACTCAATGGAACAGTTACAAATTTTTAAAGGTTGACAATACCAAGTGTTGACAAAAGATATGAAGTAACTGGAACTCTGATATATTACTGGTGGAAATGCAAGATGGTATAGCCACTGAGGGAAATAGTCTGGTGGTCTCTTATAAAATTAAGCATACACTTGCTATATTTTATCAAAGAACCCCAAATATCCTGAATATCCATAGGAGCTTTCAAAATAATCTAAAACTGGAAGCAGCCCAAATGTCCATCAGCTCAACAACTGCGGTAAATCCACACAATGGAAAACAATGCAAAAGAATGAATTGCTAAAACCTGCAACAACATCAATGATCCCTAAATGTATTATGCTAACTGAAAAAAACTAAACACAAAAGACCACATCTGGTACTCTTCTATTGAGATGAATTTTTAGAAAACACAAAACCACAGAGACCAGGATAACTGAGAGGAAGGATGACTACAAAGTGGTATAAAGAAACTTTCTGAAGGGATGGAAATGCCATATATACATACATATACATATATATACATATATATGAGATTGTGGTAATGGGTATACAACTGTATAGACATGTCAAAACTCAAGGAATTACACTACTGACATTAATCTTATTTTATATAAATTATACCCCAAAAAGCTCATTTAAATTTTCATTTAAAACCGCTGGGAGTAGTGATGCATGCCTGTAATCTTCGTGACTTGGGAGGTGGAGGCAGGAAAATTGTGAGATGGAGGCCAAAGGTAGCCTGTGTAACTTAGCAAAACCCTGACTCAAAAATAAACAAACAAAAATTAAAAAATGGGTTGGTGGCAGTCCAGTGGTAGAGCACTTATAAAGTTATGTACAGGGCCCTGGGCTCAACATTGAAGTAACAAGAGAGAGGGAAGGGGGAGGAGAGAGGGAGAGAAGAAAAGAGAAAAAAAGAAAATTTCATTTAAAACATATACAATAATAGGTCAAAGCTGGGCGCAGTGGCGCACGCCTGTAATCCCAGCAGCTCGGGAGGTGGAGGCAGGAGAATCACAAGTTTGAGACCAGAGGCAGTCTGCGTACTTAGAGAGACCCTGTCTCAAAAAGTAAAAAAATGGGCTGGGGTGCAGCTCAGTGGTCCAGCACTTATAAAGCATGTAAGTGTGAGGCCCTGGGTTCAACCCCTAGTACCACAAAAAAAAAAAAAAAAGTCAAAACATATACTTAATAACAGGTCAAGAGTTAATAAATTCATCAGAAGAATAATGAATGGATGGTCAAAATGAAGACAAACACACAGGGAAATAATTTTTCCTTTGAATCTTAAAGGATCCACAATGTAAGATATACACATGGAAGATCCTTTTAGAGGTGGTTATTAATTTACTGGGCTGGGATTTAGCTCAGTTGGTAGAGCGCTGCACGGCAGTCTCTGAGGACCCAAGTTCAATTCCCAGCACCGCAAAAATGGGAGAAGGACCTGGCAATCCACTCCCAAGGCAATCCCGAAACAGTCTGCCATTGAAAACCCTATGAGGGTCGCTATGAGTCGGATACCAACTCAACAGTACCTAACAACAACAAAGTAATTTACTGTCCACAACATGGATAAGTGTCCCATCACTGTTGCTTACCACACTCAATCTGGAACATATCTCCTTATCATTATGGTAATATATACTGACTAGCCATCAAACCTTAGAAACAAGTTCAGCTACTACTCAGACTCTGGGCCCTGATCTCTCTCTAGGACCTGCTCTAACTACTGAGCTGAGCAGCACAGCATGGTAAGCACCAAACTCATCTTTCCCTAAACTCTTAATACAGTGCCTAAACCTTCACCATTAGAGTCACTCTTTTGAATTACTATATGGCCTTCAAAAAGTCCCCAATTACTGTGCATATATGTGGTTAAGAATCCACACTAAGTATGATCAAATCAATATGGTTTATTTTAGTTTACAAGTATGGAGTTCTTTTGGAGAAGATGAAAATCTTCTGAAATTAGATTTGGTGATGGTTCCAAAACTCTGTAAATATACTAAAAATCACTGAATTAAACACTTTAAATGAGTGAATTTGAAAGAATGTAGATATTTCAATAAAGCTATTTCTGAAAAATCAACAAAAAAGGGGCTGGGGGTGCAGTCTATTGGTAGAGCACTTGCAGAACATGTGTGAAGCCTTACTCCTAGTACAAGGAAGAAAGGAAGGGAAGGAAGAAGAGACGGAGATCACATCTACTTCCAAAACAAAATCTGGAAAGAGGCAACATATTATAGTTTATGGTAAGATCTTGTAATAATTCAGAATATAGATGCAGTGGCATACGCCTGTAATCCCAGCGACTTGGGAGGCAGAGGCAAGAGGAGTGCAGGTTTGAGACCAAACGTAGCCCAGGTAACTTAGCCTGTCTCAAAATAAAAAATATAAAAAAAGGTTGCAGTACAGCTCAGGGGCAGAACTCTTGCAAAAGTATGCATGAGGCCCTAGGTTCAGCTCCCTACTACTGTGAGGGGAAAAGAAAACAGAACTTGACAAAGGAGCCAGGAAATTTTTAATGCAACATGAAGGGACAGGTAAGGGGAGATGGGTTAGTGACTGGGAAAAAGACAAGAGTCAGATGGTCTTAGCACTGGATAGGAATATGGAGTATGCAAGGAAAGTGCATACATTGGCTCCCTGCTGGGAGAACAAGCCTTTGGAAAGAAATGCTCTAAGGATATCTAAAGGTATTTCAGAGCTGGTCTTAAACATCTATTGAGCTTTAATATGATTCTGTTGCTTTTCTACAAACTATTAATTTGCTAGTTTTTTGTTTGTTTGTTTGTTTGTTTCCAGTATTGGGTGACTGAACCCAGGGTCTCATGCATGCTAGGTATATCTTCTACCACTGAACTGCTATACTCCCAGGCTCTCATTTTATTTTTCATTTTGAAGCAGTGTCTCACTAAGTTGACACAGGTTGCCTCTGGTCTTGAATTCAACAGATCCTCAGGCCTCAACCTCTGGAGTTGATGGGATTACCACTATGCCCCTATGGTACCCAGCTTCTACAAACTTATTAACAATAGTATTGCTTTTCCTTCTCCCCTTTCCAACTTCATGATTTTCATCAGTTTTCTTTTTTAATTACCTACTAAAGTATTTTAGCTAATTTACTTCTTGATCTATGAAACTGCCTTGAACTATGTTAAACTGCATGACAGAATATTAAGATACCTTAGGTTAACACATAGCCAATTTTTTTTAAAAGAAAAACATTAATGTACAGAAGTGACTTGCCTAAGGCTATCAGGTAAAAACAGTAAAGACTAGAACAGATTTCTACTTCAATGCTGGTTTTACATACCACTACAAAACACCTATCATGAAATTTCAGAGGGCGTAATTATTTCTTGAGCCTGCAGCCATAGCCCTGTGGCATCCGATCCCATCAGATCTCAGAAGCTAAGCAGGGTCAGGCCTGGTTAGTACCTGGATGGGAGACCTCCTGGGAACACCAAAAGCTGTAGGCTTGGGAGAAGGACCTGGCAACCCCCTCCCAAAAATCAATCTGCCATTGAAAACCCTATGCACAGCAGAGAAGCACTGACAATAGTGTTTCCCCTGTTGTATAGAGGGTCACTGAGTCGGATACCGACTCAAGGGCACCTAACAACAACAACAATTATTTGTTAAAAACTCATAATTATATAAGTATGTAATTCATACCTATATATAGACACACACCCATGTTTTATGTATATACATACACAAAAATAATGTTTTTTCATCTACCCTCAAGTATAAATAGCCAAGTACGATCTTGGCCACATTCAACATACCAGTGTTTTTACTCACAATTCAATAGGTAGAGGAAGACTTTGCTATCAAGGTACAGATTTTATTAGAGTGCAGCAATAAATTAAAGGTCCATATTCTTTTCAGGGTTTTGAGACAATCACAAATTATTTGATATGTAAAGCAAAGCTCATGGGACCCTCTACCTCAAACTGTGACTTGCAATTAAGCACTCACCATCGGTTTTTTAAATTCAGCAGTGTTTAGAGAATGTTCAGCTAAGTTAACAAACTAAAACAGAAAAGCTGGAGTTTTTCACAATCTCATTAGTACATTCCCACTGAAAGCCTAACAGAGGTATGAAAAGACTAAGAGCTGAAGATGAAAGCAAAAGGCACACCATTGAATTTGAATTAATCTAATCAAAATGCTGCTATTATATAGTATACACCAGTACTTTTAAATCCTAAAGTCCTGTACAGAGGCTTGGTTAAGGCTCCAAGGCAGACCCATCCTTTCTGCCATCTATCTAATAGAAATGAAACAAAGTAAATGTTTTTACTCCTTTTACCCCCTCCCAGTTGGTAGAGCACTGCACTGCAGTCTCTGAGGTCCTGAGTTCAATTCCCAGCACCGCAAAAATGGGAGAAGGGCCTGGCAATCCACTCCCAAGGCAATCCCGAAAGAGTCAGCCATTGAAAACCCTATGAGGGTCGCTATGAGTCGGATTCGACTCGACTTCACCTAACAACAACAACAACAACCCCCTCCCCACACAATATTCTCATTTCATAAGGACAAAAACAAGATAACTAATATAAATTTCAAATTTCAGAGAAGACAACAGAACTGTAACCTATTTGCTATTCTGGCAACTGAGAACACATTGTTTGTAACTTAAAAGGCAGTGATAACTATCAGTTGTAACTTCTACTCATTTATAACGTGTCCAAACCCAAGCAAAGAGAAGTCTATACTGGTGCATGAATACTAATGAAGGAGACCTAATGTGGCCTAGGAATTTCCTGGGAAAATCCCTTCAAAAGAAATAAAACAATCCAGTGTGGCAATGCACGCCTATAATCCTAGGAATCTGGGAGGCCAAAGCCGGAGAATCACAGGCTTGAGGCCAAGGCAGGAGGACTGCACGTTAGAGGACAGAAAGCCTGAGTAACTCAGTGAGATCCTGACTCAAGTTTAAAAAATAAAAAAGGGGCTGGGGGTGCAGTCCAGTGGTAGAGCACTTGCAAAGCATGTGTGAAGCCCTGACCCTAGTACAAGGAAGAAAGAAAGGGAAGGAAGAAGAGGGGGAGACCACAGCCACTTCAAAAATAAAATTTGAAAAGGGGCAACATATTATAGTTTATGGTAAGATCTTGTAAGAGTTTAGAATACAGTTTTGGCAAGCTCTTGGAGACTGACAGATATGAGAGAAATTTGGAAGATTACTTTGTCTCTCTTGATATAACCACTTCTGCATATTAACACAGAGGACTATAGGGTGGGAGGAAGTGCTGGCTCCTTCATAACCCATATACAGCAATGTTTGGAAGTTATTTGCCACTGAGGGAGGAAAAGAGAAATCCAGGATGTCAGTGGGAAATGAGGCCAAAAGCATTTATCCCTTGTTAAAATACCACTAAAATGTAATATTCCTCGCCTTCCATTAAAACGTGCCTGGCAAAAGAGATCACACAGTCATAATGAAGGACGTTAGAAATGTTTTCTTTAAATTTTATTAACTATTTATAGGGCCCAAAATTTAAAAGGCACAAAAAGTATACAAAAAGCCTCGCTGTATTCACGTCCTCCAACACTTCAGTTCTCCTCCACAGAAGCAATTCAGGTATTTGTTAACTGATAACACAGGTGTTCAAGGGAACCAATTCTACTATGGGATTCAGAGCTGGTCTTTGAACAATATGCTTGCAGGCAAACATCAATGGAATAATTAATTAGAGTACGAAAACCTCTGAATCCTGGATATAAGCATCCAGGAATGATTATATATTTAAATATCTATTTGTAGGAATTCTATTGAGGTTTTATTTTTTTGCATTTATTTGTTTGTTTTGCAGTAGTAGGGGGTTGAACACAGGGCCTCACACATGCAAGTGCTCTGCTACTGACTACACTCCCATCCCCCTTTTTATTTTGAGTCAGGGTCTCACTAAATTGCACACATTGCCTCTAGCCTCAACCTCTCCATCTTCATGCCTCGGATTCCTAAAGTCACTGGGGTTACAGGAATGCACCATGGTGCCCAGCCCCATCATGATTTTTATAGATCTTATCACATACACGGAACAAATCTAAAACTGTGTCCTTCATTTGGGACTTAAAAGTGAGCCTAAGAGCCAGGCACAATGACACACACCAGTAATCCCAGAGACACAGGGGGCTAAAGCAGGAAGATCACAAGTATGAGGCCTGCTGAACTTACCAAGACTCTGTCTCAAAATTTAAAAAGGGGGCTAGGGATGCATCTCAGTGGAGGACTGCTTACCTAGCATGCATGAGGCCCTGGGCCCAAATTTCCAGTACTGCCAAAAAAGGAAAAGGGGGGTTGGGGGGAGAAAGACCCTAGGTACTTGAGCAAAGGCTTCAGCCTTCAGCATAGACTATAGCCTACGTGATTCAAAACCTAAAGAAGCTCTGCTTTAGCTGAGTGCAAGTGTTTGAATTAGTAACACTGCAGGATGAGAACAAAGCACTCAGAACCGCAGAGGTAGAGAAGAAAGCCAAATTTATATTTTATTTACAAAGGACAGCCTTTTACTCAGGCAAATTTCACATATTCTGTATACAAAAGAAAACAATTAGGACTATTTAACGTGAATTTCACACTACCCTACATTCTACTATACCAAAGGTGGGGACACAAAACTGTCAATTAGACTTTTACCTTCTGTTATTAAACATTTCAAATCTGTCAAACTCACTCTCTTCCCCCAACTCCTCCCCTCTGCTCAAGACTGCACACATACACAGAGGAAATGATGGCCTTTCTCTAGGGCATGATGCATACTGAAGTTGTCGCTACAGGAAACTAAAGTAAAAATAACCCATACTATGCTTGTCTCAGGGCTGTAGCATGCAGGGGAGAGCTGCTGAAGCTAGCTGGTTCTGACTTCATCAAGAGTTCATTTAGCATACCATGAGAAGACTCCTCTGGGTCAATGATATATGGTTACCTAATTAATAACTTTTTAAACAGATTTCAAAGGACAAAAATTATAGGCTTAATAAATCTGCCAAATATCCACACATGTGCTCATTTCCCTGGAACTATAATTCAGTTGTAGTACAGATTGATAACACCTGAGTAGTCTTCTTTACCTCACATATAGTAATGAGCTACTTGAATCCTATTTTTTAAATATTCTAGAAATCTGACCAAGATTTCTTAGCTGTATTATTCATCTTTTGGCAAGTAACATTTTATTAACTATGCAGAACGTAATGACTATAATAATTTAAGAGATTTTTAAAAATTCATTATTGCAAGTAAAGTGCTTTTTTAAGTTAATATATCCAGACACTTATATAATAATGTATAAATAGAAAATTATTTGTTGCCAGGCACCATGGCACATGCCTGTGATCCCAGAAAACTTGGGAGGCTGAGGGAGGCGGATCATGAGTCAAGGCCAGAGGCAGGCCATGCAACTTAGTGAGACTGTCTCAAAATAAAAAAGGGGCTAGGCGTGCAGCTCAGGGGTAGACCACCTGCCTAACATGCACGAGGCCCTGAACTCGGAAGGAAGGAAGGAAGGAAGGAAGGAAGGAAGGAAGGAAGGAAGGAAGGAACAAACGGAGGGAGGGAGTAACTAGCAAAAGAAACAAAATTACTCTAATGTCCATGTTGCTTTGAGAAAAGGAGTTTTTGTCAACACTTCCCTAATTTTTACAAGAAAAAATTCTACCATATATGCTGAAAATGTACATGATCATGATTTATTTAGAATGAAGTAAAAAGGCACACAGTTCCTGGAGTCCATATATAACTTTAAAATGACTCCAGCCTTAAGAAACATCCAGGACCAGAGGGCAGAGTACCACAGCGGATCAGATTTAATCAACTGGTACTTGCCTGTTAAGATCTGGAATGTATCTTTGACTTCTGTGGCTTAGTTATTATCCTTCCAGAAACCTGTTTTGAATTCTTTTTACCTGAAAAGGACGTTTGATAAGGTGCAAAACTTATCAAAGGTTCAAAAGTTTTTAAATCCTTCCTTTCCTTTCCTTTTTCTGTCTAGGTGCAGGGGCACATACTTGTAATCCCAGTGACTCAGCAGGCAAAGGCATGAAGAGCTGAGTCCAAAGCCAGAGGCAGCCTGCATAACTTAGCAAGACTCTGACTCAAAAAAAGATTTTTTAAGGTGCTGGGGGTGCCATTCAGTATTAAGAGTGCTTCCAAAGTATGCATGAGGCTATTCTTACTCCAGTCCCTCAGTACCACAACAAACAAACAAACAAACAAATGCAGACCACAAGAAGCACACTGAGTAATTCTGAGTATAAAGAAAAAAAACAAATCAGCATGGTTTGTATGACTCAGTAAGGTACAAGGTAGAGTAACTATATTGCTCAAAAGATATAGGTTATAGTCCTGAATCTGCAATTTACTAGCTTTATGACACACTTCTCAGTTTCATTAATTCTAAAACCAAAGTGTATGAACTGTTTCCATGAATAATTTTAAGCTACTGAATTTTCCCCTCCCCAATCATAAAATTATCTTGTCACAATACTATAATCAGCAATTCTTTAAATATTATTTTAAAGTGTTTTAATATACATCAAAACATTTATTTCACACAAGAATTCTATGAGTGAGAAAAACACAGCTGTACTCTCATTCTACAAATAAGCAAGCTGCCTCTCAGTTAAACTCAAGACCTCAAAACAGAGAGAAGGATGGATACCTGTCAACTTTTTTTTAAGAGCTCCGACTACACTACATGGTTCTGACTTGGGAAAGCCAGGGGCTATTAAAAGTATATTTTTGGCAATCAACTGTTAGTTCTTATTGGCAATGTAATAATGCACATCTATACTCATTTTATATACTGGTATTATAAAGAAATTAAGATTTGATTGCAAGGAATTATCCTCAGAAACCATTTGTCAATGTCTGCCATTCCTTGGTAAAGATATTAAAGCCCATCTTTGAGACTTCAGTTCTCTTTTTTCAAAACATGCTTAGACAGATCTCTGCAGTGAAAGTAGATATATAGAATATGCCCATAACAGAGCCCAAAATAAAAGCATCCCATGTGGAGCTCCCGGGGCTTGAAATGGCACTAAAGAAATTTGTCAGAAATTCTCTGCCAATTTGCTGAGCAGACTCTCATTTTCCATCTTACTCAAATACAAGTTTCAAAGCCACTGCGCTTTCAGAAGCTGGTTATCTCCTTGAAGGTTGTCTATCACTTCTGCTACATGTTAAACAGTTCAATATCCACACATACTTCCACAAATTTGTGATGTCAAGAAAGTCATCAACTTTTAGAGTTAGAGGAGACTCTAATGACATTCTAATTCAAGACCTTCACTTTACAGGCTTTAGGTAAGCTGTGGATGACAACTGATTGGAGGCACCCCTAAAAAATTGCCTCTCCCAGTCTGCATACCTTCACCACATGATCTGCTAATACAGCTAGACATTTAATAAAAGGGACAAATGTTTTAACTTTTAATGGTTCAACATAAAAGTTAAGGGTTACCTCTGGATTTTATTTTTTCATATCAATCTTATTCTATAATAACATTGTGTCAGGCTAAAAATTCATGCATGAATTCGTATTTTGAATTTCTATTTTGTACATTCAAATATTCAAAATTTAGAAAACATAGAATAAAAAGTGCAAACAAAAGAGGTGTTGTATTGCGTGTTTTTGACTTCCACCTGAATATCTTCTTGCCCCCTTCCTTAAAAAAGATAAGATGGTTTGCATTTACAACAGGGTGATGCTGCCTTTATGGGGACACTAGTATCCTAAAGCAGTCCCAACAAATGCAAAAAAGGAAAGGGAAAGGGAAGAAAGAAAACTCCCACAAAGGAGGAACATGGATTACATCTCTAAGGTGTAAGCTGATGTGCTAGAAATCAGATTTCTCCTTTGCTAAGATTTTACGAGATACATCCAGCTGGTCCCCTTATCCACAGCTTCATTTCCTATAGTTTCAATTACCTATAGTTAATCACAATACAAAGATATAAAATGGAAAATTACAGAAATAAGCAATGCGTAAGTTTTAAACCATGCCCCATTTTGAGAAGTATGATGAAATCTCATACCATCCTGTTCTTCATGAATCAAACCATTGTTCCAACATATCCACATCATAGACTCAGCCCTCTGCCATCCATGTCCATGCTTTCTACACTTGTAGGTTTAATCACAAGGGATAAAAATACTTTTAAAAATATAATGTCCATACTAAGCATGCATAGTATGGACATTATATTTTTAAAAGTATTTGGAATTTGTGAATAATAAAGATTGACTGTAGTTGCAATGGCCTGCAGCCATACAACTGTGGCATCGATCCCATCAGATTTCAGAAGCTAAGCAGGGTTGGGCCTGGTTAGAACTTGGATGGGAGACTGCCTGGGAACACCAGGTGCAACAGGCTTGGGAGAAGGACCCAGCAACCCACTTAGAGAAAACAATCAGCCATTGAAAACCCTATGAATAGCAGAGAAGCACTAACAATACTGTTTCACCTGTTGTACATAGGGTCGCTATGAGTTAGACCTGAATGGTGAGAGCCTTGGTCATATCTCAGTATAATATAAAATATAACAAAACTAGCCAGGTACCACAGTGGCACATACATGTAATCTCAGCAATTCAAGAGACAGAAGCAGGAGGATTTTGTGTTCAAGGTCAGAGGCAGCCTGCATAACTTGGAGAGACCCCAATTCAAACTAAAAATGGGCTGGGTATGCAGCCCCACTGTAGAGCACTTGCCAAGTATCTGCAAGGCCCCGCGATCCAACTCCCAAGTATCTTAAAATACACACACACACACACACACACAAACACACAAAGAAAAACTAACAAAAAGGCTGAGAAGAAGAAAAAGTGCACTGCCGCCCCAACAATACTAGAGTCAAAAAAATGAAAGTTAGTATTGTAATTCAGACTACGGATGACCCCACAAGACAGTCAGCTTGTCATTCAACGGGGGCCTTGTGTGTTGCTGTGATGCTAAAAGCTATGACATCAGTATATCAGATACCAGCAGGGCCACCCATGAGGGACAGGTTTCAATGAGTTTCCAGATTAAGACAGATTAGGGAGAAGGACCCTCCAGCGCATTCCCAAAACAATCAGCCAGTGAAAACCCTATGAATAGCAGAGAAGCACTGTCAAATAGAGTGCCAGAAAATGAGCCCCTCAGATTGGAAGGCATTCAAGAAACAACTGGGGAGGAGTTGGCTCCTCCAGGTGAATTGACCTTAATGATGAGAGTGGAAAAAAGCCTCTGGGACCTCCTTTTGCTGATGTGGCACAACACAAAATGAGAAGAAACATAGTGGCTGCAACATTGCACTGAAACGTAACAAGATCATGTACATGGCACAGTGTTGGGTAGTGTTTTGTTCTGCTGTACTCAGGGTTGCTATGAGTTGGATCTGACTTGATGGCACCTAACAACAACAGATGATGATGGGTTGTCAAGAACTCATAGTAATAAGCAATGCTAGAGGGTGGTGCCTTCAGGGCAGGAGGAACACTTACACAAATAGGAATGTAAAATTCTGCTTTTAAAAGATAAGAGTTCAACAACTGAGGAGGCAGAGGTGGAGGTATGATATCAGAGTTTAAAACCAGAGACAGCCTGCATAACTTAGTGGGACCCGGTCTCAAATAAAAAAGTTTTAAAAAGGGTAGGGAGGGGGGAACCTCAATGGTAGAACGCTTGCAAAGTATGTGCAAGGTCCTGGGTTCAGCTCCCCAGTATATGCAAATAAATGAATAAATAAATAATACAGGTTTTGTTAACTCCATTTATAATCAAATAGAATGTATGAGTTGCTTTAATTATTATAAATGAAATATAGTAGTAGTGTAGTTTAAGACTAAACCATAAGTTTTGAGGGTATCATCTTTGTCCCAATGAAGTCTTCACAGAGCTTGAGAAGTGTTTATTGTTGAACTAAGCGTTGTTTATGTTTATATTTCCACACTTATACTACTGTATTTTCTTAAGGAACATCACATCTCTGAGTATTTCTATAGTTCAGGCTTTATTAAATTGAATGGAATTTCTGGGGCTTCCTTCATTTAAAATGTTCACATTTGATTGTACTTTCACTGCTAAAACCATGCATCTATCTAGTAATACAATAAACTAGATCATTTTCCTCATCTAGTAATCAGAGACCAAGGACCTTGTTCATCAAAGAGGAAAGGGTATTTTCTATTGAACAACCATTACATATTACCTGCAAAGCACTGTGTCAGATAATCTCATTTTCAAAGATATTACAAGCTAGTCAGTCAAATATAATCAAACTAATTCCTTCTGATCATATAAACAACTTGATCTTTGAATTAATCTTGTTTTCATTTTAATATGTCAATCATTTTAAACACAGAAAGGGAAATAACAAAAGTCCACTAAATTTGCGGCACTTTAAGAAAACTCTAACCTAAAGATTCTAAACTCATCTTGAGCCTTAAAAATTGCACCAAGTTTGTGAGCTACATTTCTTCTCATTTCAGAGACAATTAAAACAACCTAAGAAGCAAACATAAAGACAGCACATGATTATTAAACCTGTACTCACCTAATATATCAACTAAAAGAAAAGGTATGAGAAGAACTCAGGCCAACAGCCACAACTCAATTCTTTTGTGTGCAACTTGTTTTTATTCCTAGGGATAAAGCAGCTAATTTTATTTTCATTCCACTGACCTTCTCTACAGGGCTTACTGGAAGCTATTATTTTTAGGTGCCAACGAGTCAGGTCTGACTCATAGCGATCTCAATATACAACAGATAAAACACTGCCCAGCACTACTGTCAGTGCTTCTCTGCCATTCATAGGGTTTTCGATGGCTGATTATTTTCAGGAGTGGACTGCCAGGTCTTTCTCCCAAGCCTCAGCATCAAGTATTCCCAGGCAGTCTCCTATCCAAGCACTAAACAGGGCTGACCCTCCTTAGCTTCTGAGATCTTATGAGATCAGACACCAGGGGGCTATGGCTGTAGGAATACACAAAACACATTTATACATGTTCTAAAAACAGTTTTCCAAACACTAGATAAACCAAACACCCTGCTACCTCAACTATATCGTACAAATTTAGGGTATGTACACAAGACCATGGAATGAACTAATGGTTGAAAAAAAGCTAACACAAATCCTATAATTCTGTGGAGTAAAAAGTGCTCCTTTACTATCTAAAACCTAGAGCTCTGAACTGCTGGCCAAAAGCCCACTAAACAAATAAGATTCTAATACAGTTTATGTTCTCTGCTCTGTCAAAATATCCTAAGAACACAAAATGGATTAAGCAGAAAGAACATCAGGATGATGATCATTTGTAAGGGAACAGAGATACATAAGATACATATGCATTGGCCTTTCCATTCTCAGACCCAACTATAGTTTCAAGAACACCTTGTACTTTACAGAAGGTCAAACACTAGTAGAAACGGACTTCTGAAGAGAGGAACAATGAATCAGTTTCAGACATAACTGAACATCATTTCTAGGAGATAAAGAATATTATTTAAACTGGGCACGGTGGTTCATGTCTGCAATCCCAGTGACTCAGGAGGCTGAGGCAGGAGGATCCCAAGTTTGAGCCCAGAGGCAGCCTGTATAATTTGGCAAGACCCTGACTCAAGATAAAAAAATAAATAAAAGGGTGCACCTCAGTGGAAGACCAAAGTATGCATGGGGCCCTGGGTTTAGCCCTCAGTATCTTAAAAAAAAAAAAAAAAAAAAAAAAAAAAAAGTGGGCTGGAGGGTGTAGCCTAGAGGTAGAGCACTTACAAAAGTATGTGGACTAAACCTCTAAGAAACCACCCTTGACCTCTCAAAAAAGAATATTATTTACCTTTGAAATTGATACTATCTTTTTTCAAGTCATCAGAGTGAGATTTCTTAAAGAACAACAACAAAAAAATAAGTTAACACTTTCCACAGTCAGGCTTAGAGTTCATTTGAGACAGTTTTTAAAAATCTCATGCATTATTGCACTTCTAAATCATCTTTCATTTTTCAAGCTTTTCTCCTTTCAAGTGTAAGAGCAAACCTTGGGCATGATTAGAAAGTTCAATGTCTAAAATTTTTTCATTTATGGATACTTCTGATATATAAAAAGAAAGGAAGAGGAGGTAAGCACAAAAAGAGCCAGCATCTTGTGGGCTTCATTCTTTTATAAGCCTGTTTGAAGGGCAAAGAAAAAATCACTTCTGTTTCTCACTTTTAAAATTAGAGAAGAATTTATAATTAATTAATGGAAGGTACATGGGCCTTGCAAGCAATAAATGAGAGACTCGAGATGGCTCTCATATTGGAACATCACAGATAGTGTTTTTAATTTTTTGTTTTGTTTTTGGTATTTTAATTTACTTTTAGTTAAAACATTTTCTTATTCCATATGTGAATAACTATAAACAAATCTAGCTATGTGACACTCAGAAGTCTCTGAAGTACTTTCGTTAGAAAAGAAATGTTTTATCTTGTACAAGAGTTTTAGATTACAGAAAGGCTGTCAGGATAGTTCAGAGAATTCCCATACATCTAAGAGCCAATTTCCCCTACCATTAAGACCCTATACTAGATTGGTACATTCGTTACAATTAATAAACCAATATTGATACAATATTAACTTAAGTCCTTACTTCATTCAGATTTCTGTAAGTGATAACACTAATCCCTTTTTCTGTTCCAGGATCCCCTCCAGGACACATTACATTTAGTTGTCATACCTCCTTAAGCTCCTCTTCACTGTGGCATTTCCTCAGACATTCCTTGTCATTGATAACCTTTACCATTATAAAGAGTACTGGTCAGGTATTTTGTAGAATGTCCAACAATTTTGGTATGCTGTGTTTACCAGTTTCTTGTATTTGGGGAAGACCATAAAGGTAAAGTGCCCTTCTCATCACATCCTACTAAGGGTACGAGGTAACAAAGTAAATGATCACTGTTGATATTAATCTTGATCACCCAGCTGATTCAGTATGCGTTTCAGTATGCTTAGGTTTCTCCATTTTAAAGTTACAACCCCACCCCCTCCTGTCCCTTTCTGTACTAAACTATTTGGAAAGGAGTCACTACATACTTGCTGGGGATGGGTTTTAGCTCAGTTGGTAAAGTGCTTGCACTGCACAGTCTGAGGCCCTGGATTTGATCCCCAGGACTGCAAAAGCAAGAAAAGGACCTGGCAGCCTACTTTCAGATCAATCCTGAAACAATCAGCCACTGGAAAGCCTACGAATGGCAGAGAAACACTGAGGGTTAACCATCCACTAAAGCCATCAAAGTCTCTCTCCACCAAGTTGGTGTATCTGCTGAAGAAGCCTCTAGTTACTCAGTACAATTTTCCCTGCACGTCTACTAGCCACTCTTTTCAAAGTTCACCTATTCATTCAACACAATGGACTAAGCATTTACTATGACCTACTATCTTCCAGGGATTGTATGAAGATTGAAATGATGAATCAGTGACCTTCGCTCTCAGTGAGGAAAATAAAGCACCTCCAATTAGTTCACCTGTAGCTTAAGTGACAATAGGAGTGCTTACCTAAGCTTGCCCCAGCAGCCATCCCTCCCTGCGGTGGCTCTCTTAACCTCAAGTAGAAGCTGGCACGAGGTTCTCCAGGGATATGAACTGCCTGTGTAGAATATTTTCATTTGGGTCTCTCCTCTTCTCTCATAACTATATACATCTAAGCTGACTAAATTCCTAGCTTTCTGTAGGTATGAACAACTGATTAAATTCCTAGCATTCTGGTGGTGTGAACAATAAACCTACTATCATTCTTCTCATCAGAATCAATGGGCCCTCCTAGACACTCCTCTATCACAATAATGTATTCTCTCCCCCATCTTTATTTTCCTTATATGGGCTGGAATCATATATTGGCTATATTCCTAAAAATATAAAAACTGAGACTCTGCCAAAGATTAAGATACAGATGCTAAAGCATTTCTTTAATATTTGCCTATAATCTCTGACATTCTTATTTTTCTCAAGGAAATAAGAAAACTATATCAATAAGTCAGCTCCTTTCTATTGTTTTCATTGCAGGGGGTGTGTTTTTGTTTTGGTTTGGTTTTTTTGGTAGTACAAGGAGGCTGAACCCAGGGCTTTGGGCATTGTAGGCAAATACTCTACCACTGAGCTATATATTTCCAACACCTTTTTTATTCTTGATTTTGAGACAGAGTCTTGCTAAATTGTGCCGGCTGTCTCCGGCCTCAAACTTGCAATCCTCCTGCCTCGGTCTCCAAGTAGCTGAGATTGCAGGTGTATACAACTGTACCCAGCCAAACCCTTTTCTATTGTTCATATGCAAAATGACTTTAAAAGTTACAAATTCATGTGACAAATTGAATAGTATTAAGGCACAAACTTACATATGAAGTTCTACAGTACATATGACCATGATTGGGACCAAGAGTTATGAGAAGGTAAGGGGAAAGTTAACATGAGCAATGTACAATGAAATCCATGTACAGAAATGTCATAATGAGACCCATTAAGTTATACATTAAAAATTACCAATAAAAATTACCAAAAAAATTACCAATAAAAAAGTTTAAGAAGTAAATAAAATTAATATGACCAATTTTTGAGAATTTATCCCACCAAAACAATTAAATAGTTGGGCATGGTGGCACAGCATACCTGTAATCTCAGCACTTGGTAGGCAGAGGCACAAGAATCATAGGTTCAAAGCCAGCCTAAGCTACAAAGCTAGTTTGAAGGCAGTCGAGACTACATACTGAGACTCTCTCACCAAAAATCAACAGAAGAAAAATATTCCATGCAGAAAATGTTCACTTTTTAATATTATGTATAAAAATAAAAAATTGAAAATAATCAAAACAGTCCCACAACAGGGGAAGAGAGGAGCAAATATGGATAAATTAGGTCAATGACATGACACAAAACAATACAAAATAATTGAATGCAAAACAGAAATATGGGGAAAGGCCGAATGAAATATGTTGTTGTTGTTGTTAGGTGCCATCGAGTTGGTATCCGACTCATAGAGACCCTCATAGGGTTTGCAATGGCTGATTGTTTCGGGATTGCCTTGGGAGTGGATTGCCAGGCCCTTCTCCCATTTTTGGGGCGCTGGGAATTGAACTTGGGACCTCAGAGACTGCAGCGCAGCGCTCTACCCACTGAGCTAAATCCCAGCCCAGTCTGATATATAGGAGACTATAAGATCACAAATACATTTACACAAAAAATGCATAGGCACAAAGAAATGAAGAAAAAAATATATAGAAAATAATTTAGGTAATAAAATCAACCAGTTTTATCCTTAATATTTTTCTTTCACAGTAAAAGTATGAAGAGAACAAAAGTTATTGGATTCCTTCACTTCAGAAAGGGTCTTTCAGGCTCTTCCCAACCACACTCAACAGAGAGGGTGGGGAAAAAGAAAAGAAAAGGAAAAAAAAAAAAAACGAAAAGAAAAAAGCCTGGCAGGCATAGATAGCTGAGCCCAGTAAATGAAAGGATTGAATCTGGGCTCTGCTAGCTATCAGCTCTGTAACTGAGATAGTTACTAACTTCTGTGAGTTTCCCTTAATACTGGGAACACTTACCCTTAATTTTCTTTAAAAATAAAAAATAAGCACATAACAAGTATATGGTGTTACATGTGTGTATTGATCAGATAATAATAGTGCTAAAGAGAAATGCCAGGTACACATAAATATTGGTAAAACTAAAACTTCTGAAAATCTCTTAAAAGTTCTTTTTATGAGATGAGAGTCTTGTTATTTTAAATTTTTTTAACTTAAGATTATTTGACAGTATCCAAAAAGATTACCTGTTTTTTGTTATTTCAAATAGATTTTTACTCATTTTTTTGATCAATTTTTGTTTGTTTCACTTTCTGTACTCATTAAAAGCTTTTTTAAAAAAAAGAAACAATTAACAGAGTCAAGGAAACCTCCACAGAATGGGAAAAAATCTTCGCATTTTATACATCTGACAAAGGTCTAATTACTAGAATTTATAAGGAACTCAAG